>JAPMOQ010005572.1:3606403-3624175 GCA_026543055.1 Argiope trifasciata
TGTGTGTGTGTGTGTGTGTGTGTGTGTGTGTGTGTGTGTGTGTGTGTTGAATCAGCGTGCCACAATTTAACCATTTAGCTTTTTTTGTAGTTATCCTATTTAACTTATATTCAGATAGTGGGATAAACAAACTTCCTGTTAATGGATTTCGCTCAGAATTTGATAAAAATCTACAAATTTGATATTAAGATCATATACCAAATTTTATCCGTCTTGCTCATTTGGTTTTGAGTTATCGTGTTCCGGGACCGGACAGACTAACAGAGAGTCAAACAGCCGTAATTCCGTACTCAGGAAGGTCTGAAATGCAGAAATTCAACAAAATCTCGAGTTTGAAACAAATTTCAGAAACTTTCATAATACGCAGATGATAGTAGTTCTCGAGAAAGTAAAAAAAATAGACTTTTTTATTAAAACATTTAGATGAAATCAAAATCATAAAGAGAAGAATCGAAGAAAAGAATGTGCTAGTATTCTTCTCTTCGAATTAATTGATTAATACTAGCTAACTAATACGATCCCCTGGCTAGTCGGAAATTTTGGTTGAGTTTAATTTCTATTAAATATCTTAGAAATGGTTCCACATTCATAATCCCGCCATGAAATATTTTAAAATATCAAGCTGCAATCGACATTTAAACTGAGTTATTTTAGTAGTCTCACTTTAATTACCGTAATTGAGAAATGAAACTTTCTAATGGTGTTAAGTTATAAAACATCATATTAACATGAAAAACAAAACAGCGCGAGTAATCTAATGCCTAGTTGCACATTGTCTAATGTAGTAACTTCATTTTATTTTTAGTGTGCATGAATTGCATGGTTGATTCTGACATTAAAATCATAATCATAATTATCTTCTTGATATCGTGTGAGAATATCGAAAACAAGTAGGTAAGCAGATACATACTAACAAAAATTTAATTAAAAAATAGCCAATATAATATTTTTTGCATACCGTATATGATGCATTGTAGGTGAGCAGATACATACTAACAAAAATTTAATAACAAAAAATAGCCAGCATAATCTTTTTTTCCTACCGTATATGATACATGATAGGTGAACAAATACATACTAACAAAAACATAATAAAAAAATAGCCAGTATAATTTTTTTTGCATACCGTATATGATACATGATAGGTGAGCAGATACATACTAACAAATATTTAATTAAAAAATAGCCAGTATAATATTTTTGCATACTGTATATATTACTTTAATATCTTCATGTTGTTCCATAAAACAATCCGATGAAATGAAATAAATACCAATGCTAAAAAAATTACCATTCATTCTCATTCCGATTAAGAAAAATATGAAAAGATAATTTTCAGTCCTTAATCTTCAACAAAGGGAGAGAGAGCAGCGAAATTACCTTTAATACCTGTAAAAACAATAAAAATGGTTTAAATTTCATTGTAACTGTGAAAAGTAATGTTGAACACAGAAAAATTTATTTAAATTTAAAATAATTTAGACAAAAATTAAACTTGTCTTAATTGATAGGTCAATTTTGTATTTCTAATGTGGTTTAAAAATTACCTTTATGCAATTATGTCTTCAGTAACTACCCCCATAAAGAGTTAAAATATTGCTTCATTTTCATTAATTAAAATTCTAACTAAATGAATCAATCATATTTAATTAATCAGAATTTTTTTAATAATTTAGGTGCACATTTTTACTCCCCAAAATATATTTGGGCCAAATTTGATAAATTTTATCTATCAAATGGACTACACTATAGAGTGCCAAGTCATATGTTTTTTATTAGTAGTAGTAGAGATATATTTATATTTTTCATTTAATTAATGTTCAAGAATGAATTCTCTTATATTATTCAATGAAGCTATTTCCTCTTGTTTATATGATTTAATTATTTTTAATTTTTGATTTAATTAATTATTTTATTTATATCTTTTTTATTTTTTGAAAAGAATCCGGCCTGAAAACTTCGTCAGGAGCCACTTTCAAGCAAGGATTCCTAACAAGGGAATTTTTTCTGTGAGGCATCGGTGGAGAATGGTCAAAAGTATTGACACCTCGTGGCCTGAAAATCCCCCGAAAATGAAGGCAAAAGAGACATACCAATTTTAACAGCAAAAGACAAAAACAAAGCAAAACATTAAAAAACATCAACAAATGAAACAAATATATATATAAAAAGTAAAACTACATAAGAAAAATCACAATTAAGAAAACCATAAGTGCACTGACCTGGCAGCGTACAACCGTTCTTCCTTTCCAATAATAATATTACAGTGAAACTAAAGATAAATGGGATTTATTAGTGCCATCTATTTCACTAATATTTCATTGTTTCTTTTTTTATTAAAATATTGATATAAAATATTGCAGTAGTTTTTGGGAAAATCATTATTGTTTAAATTTTTAATAAAACTATTTGTTGCTTTTATAAAAAAAATTTTGTTATTAAAAATTGCTTTAATTTTATTAAATTGTGAGAAAATTAAATTTTTGAAAATTTTAGAGTTAAGATTAGAGTGATAATTACAGAGTTTAATTATATTAAATTTGAATTCGTCTCTTTTATCATAAATACCGACTATTGTTTATCATTAGCAATTTCAATCCTCAAATCCAGATAAGTAGTTTCAAGATTATCTCTATTTGTTTCTGTTAAAGTTAATTCTTTAGGATAGCAGTTAGTAACAATATTGGTATTATCTAAGTTAATCAAAATTAAATCATCAATAAATCTCCATCCGTTTATTAAGTAATTATTAATTATTTTTTCTCGTAATAATGTAGGAAAATGTTGGCTAAAGCACTTGAGAAAGCTGTACCCATAGGAATACCCTTAACTTGTTTATAAAAATCAATACCATTGAAGACATAATTTTCGGTAATATTAAAATTGCATAAAACCAGCCAGTTATGTTTATTAATTACATTTTCATTTAAATATTCTTCATATACATGAGTACAGACATTTATTAATTTCTCATGGGGCAGGTTGGTATATAAATTTTCAAAGTCAAAAGTATTAATTTTATAAATTTTGTTATCTTTTAAGAAATCCAAAATCTTTTTGTTATTATTAATGACAAAACAATCTTCTTCAATTTTACTTAGGATAATTTTTAAGTATTTGAAAAATTGCTTCCCCATGTAGTAATTATAACTGCCTGTACTACAGGTAACGAATCTAAATTTTATTGGGTTTTTGTGAAATTTAACAGTGGGGAGCAAATAGGGATACTTTAAAGAGCCTGTTTTAATTTTAATTTTTTTAGCCAAAGCTAACAATCTTTTGTCTAGTTCCTTTTTACTTGAATTAACCAAATTATAAGTCGAATTGGAATTATACTCACTGATTAAAAGCTCTTTATAATAGTGCTTACACGTTATACAAAAATTGTTTGACGATTTATCTATAACTGTTATAATAAATTTCTCTTTTAAATTTTTTATTTCTTTTTTTATTGATTTGTTAGCATAAAATCCCCGTTCTTTTATTTTAACATTACCCGTATTATACTTAGTTTTAATTTCTCCTAAGACCCTAATTTTCCATTCATTAAAACCCTCTGGAGGCCAATTATATTTTCGAGATATTTTAGAAATAAAAATGTCTAAATCGCGCCCAATAGAAATCACCACTTTTTTATTGTTTAATCTTTCTCTAAGTCTAAATTTTGTTCCCTTTCCCATTAGATCCCTTAATGAGCTAGAATCTATAATTTTTAAATCACCTGTTATTACATGCCCTTTCTCCGTATCCACATAGTCCTTATAGATTTCTTTATCACAATAACAGTCTGTTTTGCTTATTTTATTTAAATTTTTACAGTAGAAATTGTAGTTACAAATATTTTTCTTTAAAGTTGCTGCATAGCTGAATGCAATTGAAACTATTGTATTCTTTAAAGGAAAGAAATCTTTGTTAATCTGCAACATTTCGGGTAATTTTAGTTTTTCATAGGCAATATCTAAAAATTTTAGTTTTTCATAGTCAATGTCTAAACGTTTTCAATTCCGATTTTGGTTTCGTTTCCGTGGTTACTTCTGTTTCTGTTTCGTTTAAATAATTCTTTGAGTATAGTATTTTGGATTTGTTTCATTAATAGGTTCTTATTCATTTACCTTTCATTTTGTGAACTTTTAGCGTGTAATTCTGAATTGAGTTTTAATTTCTATTTCGACCTAGTTGATTTCGTTTTAATTTTTGTTGATCAAGAAATGGGTTATGATTGTTTTAATAATTTTATGATTGTATATATATATATATATTTGTGTGTAAAAAAAACAAGAAAATTTTTTCCTTGGATTAAGTACACACAGATCCTACGATATACATAGACACTTTTCATAATAACAAATATCATTTTCCTTCCCCCGCTGTCAACTGATTTCCGATAGGTGAAAAACAAATATTTTAAAATGACCTTGGGCTTTATCTTACTTTTGAAAAGCTAGCAATAGTAGATTTCACTGTAGCTCATGTTGTTAAGGCTACAACTTCCTATAAAAGAAAAAACATTGTCAAAATCTGTAAAATTTCTTTTGGTAAGGAATTCTATCAAAAAAGCCGAAAAAAATCTGAAATTGCTTTTTATTAGGTATTTTTGGAATCCAACAATTGAACTTACTATCATTTTAATGCATCGTTTTACTAATTAATAACAGCATGATCATATATAATATAATTTTAACCTCTTAACTGCGTTGTCCGAAGACCGTACGTACATCGATTTATCGAATTTTGATAGTTGTAACCAAAAAATAAATCACTCATAACAATTATAATTCAATATTAAAATTTCTTCACATACATAGATAAATCACATAATAGATTTCCATTTGAAACAAAATAGGAAATATTCCCAAAATGGGAGGTTTCATCTTATTAGATAGTAAAGAAAATAAAAGTTAAGTGGTTAATTCAATATAATTTTATTTCTAAAAATTACGAATTAATCTTGTTTTTCTAACTATAAATAAAATATTACAAAATGCAATTTTTAAAAATTGTAATATAGTTAACTATAACTATTTGTTTTCACATAAATTTATTATATAAAGCATACGAGGTTATTTTACGTAAGTCCTCTCCGTACTCTACATACGAATCAATATGGGGTAGCGGTGGCCTGGTGGTAAGGTCTCAGCTTCAGAATCGGAGAGTTTCAGGTTCGAGACCTGATTCTACCGAAAAACCGTCGTGCAAAGGGGTGTGTTGTACTTTAAATCCGTCTGGTCAAACGTCCTCCAGCTGGTGTGATATGGAGAGGGGGTGATAGCTCAGGTGCTATCCTCGTCATCTAACCACGGTTCAAAATTAAGAGTTCCATTCCAAAATAGCCCTGGTGCTACTTTCAAACTGAACTTTAATATAACTAAACTAAGCGAATTAATAAATCATCAACTCTTGTATATTTAGTAAGCAGTATTTTGTGCCCATTAAGAATGTAACTATGTACAGGAGAACAGAAGTGAATAGAAAATATAGTTTCATGATCACCTTTGTACTTTGTACACCTTTGTAGTTTCATGAACACCTTTGACAAAAGAAATGATAAATATCAAACATTAAACAGTATTTTTTTGAGGACTCAACACCTTTAAAGTAAAATTTTAGACTCAAAATCTAATTATTTTTCTATCCGAAATTGATTACTTCGCTCTTAAGTTTCTTCTACAGCCAAATTGTTTCTTCTCGTTCAACGTCTGGTCAATATCAGATTTCCATCTTGGTCAAAAAAAATACATTGTAATGGATCCGTTGTTCAGTAAATCTAGTTATGTTTCTAGAAAGAAAAGTTTATATTGCTTCAAACTCTTACGTTTAGTTATCTAGGAAAAATTTCAAGATGTTTTGTGACGTGAATGGCAACAAAATGAGACATTTCCAGAAGGAAGTCTAAGAGCTTTTGGTCGCTTAAGTATAATCCATGTAACTTTAACCATCTGGAATATAACAATAGGTCATGATAACGAACAAAATCTTCTAGGCATTTCCCAGATTCAGTTGCAATGGGTGTATCGAGAAGCTGCAACCAAACTTACTGTTTTTCGATCAACATCAGGAATATCGCTACTTTGAAGTTAGTCAGAGGGCGATTTTCGTTGCTATTAAGACATTTATCATTAAATCACTTCAAAATTTAGAATCAAATTTTAAAGTCAACTAGTTCAAAATTTAGAGTCAACTAGTGGGCTCCACCCCCTGCTCAGTTATGCTTGCTAACCCCCAGAAACTTCTAATAAAGTTCTTTTCAGAAATCTTGCAATCCAAACTCGCTTATCATCTACTAAACTACTTCAGTCTAGAAGGTTTAATTTTAACTCTAAAGGAGACTAAAGCAGAATTTGTTCTCTTGCATGCTTATGATGTTTCTCCCTTCGATTGAATCACTGATCAGCAAGTCTTTCAATATTTTCGGTAGATTCAACAGATGTTCCAAAAGAATTTTTTTATCGTCACAACATTTCGTGTATTCACCATTTTTCCTCTTATTCCCAGAAATTTTCCTGGTAAAAAGAAAAGAGTCTTGACATAGTCACATAACTATGTCCTGCACTTCGGAACCTTAGTTCTGTACGAATAAACGTTTAATGCTATCTTGTTCATTATGACTGGATCTTCTTATGAGCGATTCTCTAGCATTTTCATTCGACAAGTCTTTCCTTTTTTGACAATTTTGTTTTAAAATCGATTCGGTGCGACTCAAACTTATCATTAAAAAATTTTGACCGTTTTTTGATCGTTAATTTTTGCTTGTTTTAATTTTTTTTAACTAAATAGCGTTTGCATGAAATATTATAAAACCGTATGTGGCTTTTCCCGAACGAAGTCGAAGTGTTGCCTTACGGCGATTAACATATTCTGCCTGATTTGTGGTCCACGTAAGCGTTTCATATACATAGATACATTAGCAATGAATTCTAAAATACAGGCATTTGAAACTTAATAATGTCAGCCATACATAATCACATTTAGTATACCCTTAATACTTGCTTGAAGCGTTTATAATTTTTCGATGTAATCGCTAAAGAAGTTTATATCCAACTACATGGAAACCGTAAAATAATTGAAAAAAAAAAACAATTTCGAAGGAGCAAGTTATGATTTTAAGATTCTTTACAATTCTCAGTATTGACTGTTTCTTCTTT
Organism: Argiope trifasciata; assembly: GCA_026543055.1. Classification (NCBI taxonomy): domain Eukaryota; kingdom Metazoa; phylum Arthropoda; class Arachnida; order Araneae; family Araneidae; genus Argiope; species Argiope trifasciata. The sequence continues at coordinate 3,613,546 of JAPMOQ010005572.1, forward strand.
GGAATCATATCATAATTCCCAAAGTGTAAATTCAAATAGATAAATTCTTAATTCTAACAAGGGAAAAATATCAGGCACGATTTTCTACAAATTTCTTTCTGAAATTGTTAAAAGTAAATCGTTTCAAGTAACAATAAAACTAGTGTACCACTTTAAGTATGAAGTATTTTTACATAGTTGGAAATACTTTAAGCATAATACAAATGTCTGTATCAAAATACAATAAACTTTACAAGTGAAAACCAAGAAGAATCATAGGGAGTTTGTTTTTTTCTTTGAAGCAGTATCAGTTCAATTGTTTGGATGGAGCAATTTATCGCTTTAAAAATCTTCGGAGCTCTCTTATTTTTTTTTCTTCTGTGGTATCACATAATTCCAGAAGTGTAAATGCGAAATACAGCAACTCTTAACTTCAGCTTGGGAAAAATTCAGTCACGATTTTCTGCCAAATGCCTTCAGAGATAAGTGACATATCGTTCCATCCAAAATATCAATAAAACTACAGCTACTTTAAGTATTCTACGACTTCCACATCACTGGAGATATATCGTATATAAGAATGGTAGTGACATCAAAGGACAATATACATGACGATCGGCAAACAAATCGGGTATAATTTTCTAATAACCAATATTAGATTTATAATCCTCACATCTAACAGAACTGTGATTGTTTGATCTGAATGAAATCCCCTCATTCTAATAATTGGCATTTTCTTCCACTCTGTGAATTGTGCCCTACCTCCTATCTTCGTTAAATTGCCATGATATTACATTTTATTGCTACTCATTTTTCAGTTTGAATAATTTATAATCAAATATTATATCCCCTATAAGGTAATTTGAAACTATTGCATATAAGTTTTAATTTTGTTTCAAAATGAATTTTTTTCATAAATAAATATCCAGAAACAAAAACAAAACTATATTTAATTGTTGTTCAGCATCAAATATTAAATTTGATGGACTGTATATTGTTGGAAATCATATTTGTTCTACAACTGTTCGGATAAAATTAGTTCGTATATTTTAATTGTTGTTCAACAATCAAATATTAAATTTGATCGACTGTGTATTGTTAGAAATCAGATTTGTTCGTCAACTGATCAAATCAAATTTGTTCATTTATTTTAATGATTTTTCAACAATCAAATATTAAATTTGATGGACTATATATTGTTGGAAATCAGATTGGTTCGTCAACTGATCAAATCAAATTTGTTTGTTTATTTTAATGGTTTTCAACAATCAAATATTAAATTTGATGGACTATATAGTGTTGGAAATCAGATTTGTTTGGCTATTGACTGTACAAATTCTACCCATTACAGAATTCTCATTCATCCTCTTTCTATTTTGAATAAAGAACTAATATATCACACTGCAATTTTGTTTTATTTTCGAATGCAGTATTCCTCCTGTATAGTTAGAATTAAGCACTGAAAATGCTTGCAATAATGCTCAGTGTTTTTATTTATAAAAATGCGTATTTGTTCTAGCAACACATGCATGTATTACGAAATGGGGCTTATTTAGTATACTTTCTCATAAACTTCCATTTTGATTAATTTAAGCTTTTAAAAATTTGTTATCGTTAATAACATATTGTTTTTAAATATTCTAACAGAAATTGTTAGAAGCTATAAATTTAATAGATGTTATATTTAAAGGTTATTCCGTGTTTAAATACCTCTATTTTAAATGAAGTATATGTAAAAAATTCCATAATATTAAGCCAAAAAATTTCTTAGAGGTTCTTTAAAAACTGAATTTTCTAAATAGTTGCTTTTGACTTTTCCATTTCAAGAGGTTGCTGCCCCCTGATATAATCCAAGAAGTCATATATTCCAATATTCAATGCATAATCTTTTTTTTTAATTATTATTTTGGAATATGCTATTAAAATAAGACCCTGAGTTTACTTTTAACACACATATCTATAGTTTGATTATTTATTTTTAATTTTTGTTCTGCCTTGGTAACATGTACAAGAATAAGATTTCGCTTGATTTCGTATCTCATAACAGTTTCTGATTTATGCAAAAGCCGAATTGGTGCGGGGCCCCACAAGCTACTAGGATCCGGGCAGGCACCTGGTTGATTAACCTTAAGGCCCTTAGGGATCGGTTTTCAAAATACCCGCATATCTTCAATACGTTTAACCTCCTTTTCAACGCGACTGCTCCAATAAATTTGGGTACTTTCTTTGCTTTTTTTTACATTTTCATTGAGTGCTTTTTCTTAGTATCTAGTTTAGTTTCAAGTAAAGTTTTAACTACATTTCTTTCACTTTTATAGTTCTTTTCCAGTCACAATCCTTCCTTCCTTCATTCTCTAAATGGTTCTTATATTAACAATATAATTAGACAGTACGTAATTCCTTAAAAGTGTTTTTGAGATTCGTTTTCTAGACCTGGATGGAAGAGCTGTAGCGTGTTTAAATACCGTCATAATTGCGATAAATTGGTGACAGAGTGGCAGTAATATGGCTCATCATAACCACTGAATAAGGATTGAAAACTTATATCATTGGAATAAAATGCTGGATTGGAATATTTATACAGGAATATAGATACCGAAATGTCAGAGAATATTTTCAAATACTGACATATTTTGGAAATTTTTAGAACCCCCTTAAAATTTTTGGAATATTTTGTTCCATTAGATTTTCTGTTATTGCATATTGAAAAAATTGTGAAACATTATAAAAGTTTTGTGATATTTTTAATTTAAGATATTTCTAGAACATTTGGAAGTTATCTTGTGTATTTCAAACGTGATTACATTGTGAAAATTTGTTGAGTTTTCTAAAAGATTTAAGAGCATTCTAAATCTTTTTACAATATTTTCAATTACAATGTAAACTGTCTTTAAATAATTTTTATTACAATCTCAAGACAAAATTACTTAAGAGAGAATTTAAGACTGATCCTTTTGGCATACAAAAAGTGGCTGGTATTGAAAGTGAATACTGTGAATATCATATTATATTTAAGCAACATTCGGATTGAATTATAATAGCCTTGGTGGAAGACATCTATGAAGGCAAAAGATTAGCGCGATCACCATAATAATACAGGATGTTGAAATAGGCTATCATGGGTATTTTTGAAAAAATAATGGTTCTCAATTTCACAATTTTTCTCAATAATACCAAATTAAGCCATTTCAATCAATGAAAATACTTCAGAAATAAGAATTAAAGAAGTCAGACCAACACAATTGTAATTTTAGTCAGTTTTTTAACAAAATCGAGTTACTTGATATAAGAGTACTTAGGAAGTTCAATCTTGAACATTCAATGGACTGTAAATGCTCTATTGCATGTCTGAGTAAATAAGAAAGAAAGATGGCAGAATAGAAAACAGAGCTCGATTTCTTCATAATCAATGAAACCAAATCATTGAATTCGAAGAAATTTTGAGGTATATTTATATTTTTTGACAAAATCAGTGGTAATTTTTGAATAACAAATGTTAATGCGTGGGTTTATGATGTATAAGTTTGAATTCCAAAAACAGTTTCTTGTCTTTTCCAGCTGTCCTTTTGACTACGTGAAGGTGTTCGACGGCGCCACGTCCGACGATCCCCTGATCGGGACCCACTGCGGTCAGCAGCGGAACCTGGTCATCTATTCGTCGGCCGAAAATGTCTCGGTCCAGTTCATCACTCTGCAGCGCACGGCGGAGAGCGAGAACAGAGGATTTTCCGGATTTTTCGAGTTCAGTAACAGGTTCGTCAGCCTCGGTGAGTACTCCACAGCACATTCCAACCTTCAACTTTTCGACGTATCGAATAATAGCACTTGTCATTGACAAGCCCGCTGACTGAACAGCCATTGAGATTTAATCCAAATTGTGTGTCTCTTGTTTCAGTAGCACCATCTAGGATAAAGAGTACAACTTAGCTACTCACGCTTCACAACCGTTTTTACGGCGGATTTCATTCATATATTTTATTCACTCAACAGCAGATAGTAATTTAGACCTGAATCAGAGAACGATCACCTCTGAAACAGAACCACCAGTAATATTACTCTCGACATGAATGACTTTGTGATCATGACAGTTTTAAACGCGCGTTAGTCACCACACACGCTGAGATTATTTTGGTTGGCGGGGTTCGAACTCACATCGTAAGGGATGCGAATCCAACCGTCCTACCAACTAGGGTATCTCAGCCCTATATCCCAGTTTATGTGTCATAGTTTGATTTAAAAAATCGAGCATGCATTTTATATATTTTCGTTTTAATCAAATGCTTCCTTTTTCGGTTCAAATTGGATGCAGATCTACAATTCTAAGACTGGACAAGAAATTTCTTTCACATAAATTTTAGACTTATCACATACAAATTCATAAAAATACCTACAAATCATAAAACCTGTTGCAAATTTAATCAAAAATTACCTGAATACTTCAGTTTTGACAGTAAAAGTGCATGCTAAATTTCGTTTAATGAAATCGTTAACACTGGCTCTTACATTTACGTAAATGGATAGTCAGATCTTCTGTAAAAGAATTTTATTCAGTATTTCGAAGAAATCTATTATATAAAGTTTATAGGCCAAATTTCATTCTTTTCTTTTTTTTTTTTTTTTTTTTTGCTGTAAGTTTGGATTATCGTAATCACAGATATAATTCAAAAAACTTCTTTTCAGAGATATAAAATACGAAGATGCACCTAAATCTTTCTGTCTAATTGTTTGTATCTACAATATTTTCGTTTTTATTCCGACGCTTTTCGTTTAAAAAATATTAAAATGCAGAAATCTTGCATCACATGGGAAAAAAATTAAAAAATCAGATCAATTATAATCAGTGAGAAATACCTCAAACGGCAGCAGGAAAAAAAATCTATTTAAACAATTGTAAGACATTAGAGAATGCACATTACTGTATCGAATAAGTTGGTCCCATTTCAAAATATCGTTAATTTAAATAAATAAGTACATTTGATTTAATCTTAATTTTTTATATTAATAGCCAAAGTTATTAAACAGTTTTATTTTAGTAAATTAATTTTAAAATGCATGCATTTCGAATATTTATTTATTATGCTTTACAAAAACGGATGAAACCTTCATTAATAATTACACAAAATAGTTTTCAAGTAACTATTAAATACATGAGACCAAAGAGTCTTTAAGTTGACACTGTTAATCTCTTAAATTAAAATTTTATAAAAGCCGCTATGAATCAAGAAATTTCAAGGTTGGCCCACTGCCAATTATATGTGGCCAAATTTTACAACGAGAAGTCAAAAGTGCTTTTTAGAAATGCACATCAAATGCTAAAATTAAAAACACTTTTTTATCCTGCTACTTTAAATATCGATTAAACAGAGTTGAAGTTAAAGCATTTTGAATCTGAATATAAAAAAATGTTCAACATGGAGGTAAATGCACAAATGTACAAGTGGAGAACACTAATAATTTTAATATATTAAGTAATAATTTAAATATATTTTAATAATTTTTAAATAATATAAATATGCTTTGATTTATCTAAATAAATTTATAATTTTAATATATTTCATAATATATTAAAATAATTGTAATATATGTAGCTTAGGTATTATGCTGCAACAGAATTTTAAACAAAGCAAAATTAAGAAATATTCTTAAATATTTTTTTTAAAAAAACTTTTATAGAGAAGCGTAAATTTGGTGTATAATGTTATATTCGAAAAAAAAAATCATAACTGTTCAAGCAACAAAAAAAAAGGCTTAGCTTTTATTTATTTTTTTTGTTTGGGCGAAATTTAAAATTACTTAAAACTGATAACAGTAAAAGTCATTCAATGTAATTTTGCAACATATTTTTCATTAAATAAACTATATCAGGCAATATACTCCGTCAATTCTTTACTAAATCTTTCGATTTCATCAGCGAGTTAAAAACAAAATATTGAATTTGTAGTATAGAAGAACTGCAAAATATCGTTTGCAGTTTTTTCATATGACTAACATCTTTTGGCGGGAGTTAACACTCATTGCAGACATAACAGTAACCATCTTAATAACAATATCCTCGGTAATTCTTATTTATTACAGAGACTGATATAATATTCAAAGAAATGAGAGAAGACTGCTTTTGTTTTCTTCGATTATGGTCGCAGCAGACAATTCCGGAAGTCTGCGTTGCAAGAGAAAACGATAAATACCGCCGCAATCTAATAAGGATGTGATAGCGTTCCATTTCGACGCATCGTTTTGTTTACATATCGGATATCACGCAACCTGAACTAAATAATGTAAACAAAATGAGTTATGCGCATGGCTAGTTTTGCGTTGTAGACACCATGCAGTAGACTATTAATTTGCATTTGGATTTGATTGTTGTTTATTAGCACTAAATCCTCATCGGATGTATTACGCCAAACTAAAAGTAATGAGTTAGAATTATTTTTTCTTTTGTATTGGCATAAAGGAAGTAAACAAAGAAGATAGTGACGATCTGCACATTGCACATGCGGGGATGTTGTAATTTATTTTTATATTGCGTAGTATTGTCTTTCGACGTAATTTAGTTTATTTAGTCATTTTACTGATTCAATATGAAATAATAATTGTATTTTTTAGATTAAGGTATCTTAACTTGGAAATAACTAATTTTTCGTTAATTTTATCTTTAAAAAATGTTAATATAAGTATTTTCAACTATTTTCTTGCGTGCTTTACTTTCATTTGTAAATATATATTCAGCTGCGATTGAACAATAAAAAAAAAGAATCACAAAACTTCAAAATATAAATACATATGTCAAGAAATTATTTTCATATTTATTTACAAAAAAATTTAATAATGCGATATTTTAATTAATTAAATTATTTGGTAATTATTCTTTCTTTTTTTTAAATTCCTATTCAAATTTCGAATTCACGAAGTAATTTTCTACAGCAGAAAAACTTTTCAAATCTCACTTCTACAATGTCTGGAAAGAAAGGAAATATTTGCGACTGTACCTTCCCCCTTTAGCAAACTATAGTGGAGACAATGCTTGAATATGTGCATTTTTTTAAAGTTTAACAAAGTGAATTTTATATACACAACTGTACTGTAAATATTGATGAACTCTGACGCACCTTTAAGTTTTTGCGATTTCATACTCTCGAAAACACAAACAGACAGACTGTCATTTCTCCAACTAATTTGGCTTTAAATTTAATTCTTATCTACATTTAAGATTTTAAACCAATGAGTTAGATTTCATTCCTCTAGCTCTTTACATTTCGTTGTTATTCTTTTATATTTTGTATTTGGACAGCCAGGCAAATAGACTTACTCTGAATAGATTTTGTTCAAATTTTAATAAAATTCAACTTTTTAATTACAAATTTTGATCAAATTTCGATCCCACATACCAAATTTTATCAATAGTTAAAAATGTTTCTGAATTATCATGTTCACCCAGATATAATTCTGAAACCCATACCGAATTTCTTATATTTAAGTCTCTGCGTTTTTGAATTTTCGCATTTAAAGGTTTCTGGAAGTACAGAACGACAAATAGACATCCCGTAGTTGTATATGTCTCGAAATTTGACAAGCATCTATACTATATATATTCAATCTATTGAGTTGCCTTCGTTTTCTAGATATCTTGTTTACATATATTCAAACAAATGGACAAATGAGCTTCCGAACAAATCTTACTCAAAATTTGATGGAAATTTACAAGTTTAATGAGAAGACTAAATTCTACGTAATAAAATTTAGAATAAGCCAAGTTCCAACCATTGCTCTCAAATTATTGCATTTATCTTTGTCATGGGCAGACAGATGGACATTTTCCAAAACCGTATTTTTGAACTCGAGGAAGTTTGAAACGTGAATATTCAACAAAGTTTGAAGTTCAAATTTGTTTGACATTTACAACACTTAATTTTTGTATCCTTCATATACAAGATAATAAAAGCTGCGCATATTAATCACACTAATTAAAACTGTACACTTGAAGATCGATGACTGCATATAAGTCATATAAAATATTTCTGTGTTAAATGATATTTGATGCTTCAATTAAAATTGACATGGAATCTTAGCTTACCCAAAAGCAGCCGACTGCTGGTTATAATTTTAAACATTAAACTATATAGCATTCAGATTGTGAAAATATATCGCATCTAAAAAATTGTTTAACTTATCTTAATTAAATATCTTTTTAACTACTTTGTGATATTTATAAATTCAAATATTATTTTGAATTTAATTATCTTTAACCTAGAGTCTTGCACATAGATAATTTAAATCTTGCATATAGAGTAGATCTAATAAGGATTTTGAGTATATTCTTCTCTTTCCTAACTTACATTTCAATTCCAGATTTCATTGGAAAGAACGACGGTGAGCATATTCGTGGAACAGGTAATTGTTGCATTATTTTAATTTTTTGAGTTTAAATATAGGACATTTATAACGGATATTTTGACGTTTTTTTGTAAAATGTAAATCTTCTTATATTAATGACTGAATTTGATCTTTTTCGAAAAAAAGATTAACTTTTAATAGTAATAAATATTACAATTATTATAATTATAATAATTATAATTAATAATTATTTAATAATAATGATAATATCTTTAACGTAGATGCTTTTTGTAATAGTGAGAGAGAGCATCTTATATTTACTATTATATAACCTAAACAAATTTTTTAATGAGATGAGGGCTAATTTTTTTAAAGGATGCATGCTGGTAAAAAAGTAATTGAAGATAACTGAAGTTGTTACCATAGTCTTAAATTAAAAAAATTTAATGTTAATTATATAAAACAATCATATGTATTATTTTTGTTCTTTTGCTGTACATAGTATTCATTTCAAATTGATTTTTTGCGTAGTATTGTGCTAAGAAAATATTATAGAGAAATAATTTGATTATACAAAAATATAATATCATTTGTTATATTTTCAAATTCAATTTAACTAAGCTTTATGTTTAAGAATAGCAAGATTTTTTTAACAAAATTGTTAATAAATAATTAATTTAAATAAATTGTTAATTTGCCATCTTTTTCTATCTAAAGATTGAGATTTATTTAATCTATATCATTTTTTTTTTCATCTTTAAAATTATCATTAATGATTTGTTAATTTTCCTTTACTTCCTTCAAAATATTTCATCTTAATTCATGATGCAAAAATGAATGAAATATATATCGAATCGTCAAGAAATTAATTCGTGCTACAAAGTAGTTTCGAATATAACATCTGTGTCATCACAATATTTAAAATGAACAAAATTACCTTTTCGTTGGTTGATGCGGCAACGAAACTGATTCTTCCACGAGTTGACAGCGCCATCTATTGATCATGTTAGAAGTGTTTTCGAATTTGACTACATTTTTTTTTTTTTCTTACACAGGCTGCAAACGACTTAAGAATCTCTGATTGCACAACATGGCCAATTAGATTTTTACGATATCTTTATATTATTGTTTGACATTTAAAATATTTAAAAATCACATGGAAATATCTTGCAATATTTTATCTGGAATTTATAATACCTCATTTATATTAGAGAATAAATAAATTATCCTTGAGCAATATTTAGTTTCAATTAATTCGAATCCAAAACTTTTGTGTATCAAAGAAATTTCAAATTTCTTGACATAATTGCAGAAATATCTTTGAAGCTACTTTCCAAAAAATATATATCTATTTTGTCTGTTTGATCATCTGGCTTTGATTAAACATTTGGAGGTATATTTTAAGTAGATTCACTATATTGTGCATTCATGCTCTAACCACATTTATATGACAAAAAAAAAAAATTTCACCCAAAATTTTATTTGATGTTGCTTATAATTTTACTAATTTTATTTTTATGAAAAGAATAAACTTGAGACTCACAATGGGATTCAATTTTGGAGTTATTTAACAAATATTTTTTTATCTGTTTTAGAATGCGATCAAAAGATTTTAAGCAAGAAAGAGTCGTCAGGGAACGTGTATTCTCCTAATTATCCCTTCCCCTATTTCATAAATACAGTCTGCAAGTATTATATATACGGCCTGCAGGACAACCAGAATCTCGAAAGAGTTCGACTCATCTTTGAAAAATTTGAAATTCCGAATAAAGATGCAGAGTACGTAGATTTATTTTCTTACCCGCGCTACCCCTAGACCAGGGCGTCTGCTTTATTTTATTTAACAGCATTTAATATTTCGATTTTTATAATATAAATATATAAAAAAAATATTGAATTTTTAAGAATTACTATATTTTCTTAGCTATAGAATTTGGAAAACCAAGTTTCGCTTAGCAGTTTTTTGTTTGTTTTTTTGTAAGAATGTAAATAAAATCTCATCTTATGGCTTTTTCAACGTTGTAAGCGAAATCTAATCTAACGAATTGTAAACATGGGAAACGAAATGAGAAAAATGCATGAGAATCCGAAGCCCATCTACTCCATCTCGGATAAAATTCGTGTACAGCCGATTCATGTCAATATTTTGTTATAAAATTGGAGGGAGGGAGGTATAGAATCGCATTTTTTCAGTAAAGATAACTATATGCATAAAAATTAAAAAGCAAAACCTTATCTAAATATAAAATTTAATCCAAATCGTTAGACCCGTACCAGAGATACACGAAGTAATTAAATTCATATATATATATATATATAT
>JAPMOQ010005572.1:3624275-3663731 GCA_026543055.1 Argiope trifasciata
TATATATATATATATATATATATATATATATATATATATATATACATTGAAGTGACAAAAGTCATGGGATAGCAATATGCAAATATAAAGATGGCAGTAGTATCGCAGCGAAAAAGTATAAATGCGCAGTTCATTTTCCAGAGCTTACATTTGTGTTCAAATTATTCATGTGAACAGGTTTTTCGTGATTTATGGCGGCACGCCGAGAATTAACAGACTTTGAACGTGGAATGTTAGTTGGAGCTAGACGCATGGGTCATTCCATTGCGGATATCGTTAGTGAATTCAACATTCCGAGATCCACAGTATCAAGAGTGTGCCGAGAGTATGAAATTTCAGGCATTACATCCCATCATGGACAGGGCAGTGGGCGACCACCTGCACTTAATGACCGAGACCACCGACGTCTGTGTAGAATGGTCAGTGTTAATAGACACGCAACACTTCGTCAAATAACTGCAGGAATCAATGTGGGACGTACGAAAAACGTGTCCGATAGGACTGTGCGGCGAAATTTGTCTTCCTTGGGCTATGACAGCAGAAGACCGACTCGAGTGCCTTTACTGACAGCACGACATCGCCTGCAACGACTCTCCTGGGCTCGTGAGCATATCGACTGGTCCCTAGACCTGTGGAAAACCGTGGCGTGGTCAGATGAGTCACGATTTCAGTTGTTACGAGCTGATGGTAGAGTTCGAGTGTGGCGCAGACCCCACGAAGCCATGGACCCAAACTGTCAGCAAGGCACTGTTCAAGCTGGTGGTGGCTGCATAATGGTGTGGGTTGTCCTCTGGTGTAGCTGAACCGATCATTGACTGGAAATGGTTATGTTCAGCTGCTTGCAGATCACTTGCAGCCATTCATGGACTTCACGTACCCACACAACGATGGGATTTTTATGGATGACAATGAGCCATGTCACCGGGCCAGAACAGTTCACGATTGGTTTGAAGAACATTCCGGACAATTCCAGTGCATGATCTGGCCACCTAGATCGCCCGATATGAATCCCATCGAGCATTTATGGGACATCATCGAAAGGACCGTTCGTGCCCAAACTCCTGCACCATCCACACTTTCACAATTATGTTCGTCTATACTTGACAGCAGGGCTCAATATTTCTGCAGAGGACTTCCAACGACTTGTGGACTCCATGACACGTCGAGTTGTTGCACTTCGCCGGGCAAAAGGAGGACCGACACGATATTAACAGTCATCCCATGACTTTTGTCACTTCAGTGTATATATATATATATAGAGAGAGAGAGAGAGAGAGAGAGAGAAAGAGAGAGATGCAAGAATTTGTGGTTTAAAGTTATATGATAACTGTAACGATAACGTTTAAGAATTACAGTAGCTTATTACCTATATAAGTTCGCAAAGTGCACTTATATATATATATATATAATTATTTATTTATTTATAACATGCACTGACTCTACTGGCTCTCAAAAAAATTTTCCTTAATTCTCCGATTTCTGTAATGCAAATGAAAGCTATACAACTTTTAAAAATTACAGTTTTTTAGCTACATATTCAAGAAATGCACATTTATTTTTATATTATTTTTTAATCATATTCATTGACTGTGCTGATTCCAAAATGAAAAGGCATAATTAAAATTAAAAATTATATTATACTCGTTATGAATAGGAAAAAGACCGTAACTTTAAAAACAGATCAAAATAAATCTTGTTAACAAATACAAGTTCAGATAGAAATCCAAAATAAAGTCTACATTTGGAAATTGCACACGTGAGGAACAAAAAGTCTCTCTTAAAGTTTAAATAGAGGTAAAATGATTATTCAAATATATTGTAATCGTTGAAATTTTTGAAATATGTTAGCATAAACAACTTCACGTGTTATATTCGAGTGTGACTTAAAATATGGACTCTTAATACCCAAAATTCAATCAATAAATGGTCTTAAGACGTTTAAAGACTTTTAAATAGTCAACATTTCCAATTAGTGCATATTTGTATCGTACCTTATTTTTAATACCTTAAACTGTGTTTCAGTCAACAGAAAAAAAAAGTTTTTAACTTGTGGCACAGCGTCCAGTTGGTAATATTATGTTATTTTATAATTTATAAATAAATGTGTTCATAATTTATCATTTTTTATACATTTTCGTAAAATATGCCTTTTTTAAATGTTGCAATGAAAGATCCATCTGTTATGCATGATCAAAAATCAAAACAATCCTTCTGCCTCAGACATTTTCACTAGCATACAATTTAACAGTAATGTTTTCATTTAATTCCGCAGATGTTCTGAAGGTGGCTTCTTGAAAATTTACCTTCAAGGTCAGGAAGAACGCCAAGCCTTGGATGAATTCGACCTCAATCTCTGTGGGATGAATATCCCACAGCCAGTTCTGTCTGAGGGCCCTCGGCTATCCATGGTTTTCAGTAGTGGAACCAGCGCAGCCATGACGGGAAAGGGATTCAAGGCAAAATACATCTTTGAAACAGGTAAGTACAATATGGCAAAATGTACTGTGGATTTACAGATCTACTGGAAAAGGCTTAATTGAAAATTGAGTGAGTTTGCGTTTGCATACTTTGTTTATAAAAGTATGTAAATTTTATTTTCATTATGATTATCGTGCGGGAGAGGGATTATTGTGTTAAGTTGCAGTTTTCTCTCATTATAAAAAAACTCATTATAAAAAATATCATAATTTGACATAATGTTATTTCAATATATTGAAAGACTATTAAAAGGTTTTTAATAAAACCATTTACGTTTGTAAATTTCAATGTAGCATTCTTAGTAGCTCGAAGAATGTCAAAATGAAATTCCAATTATCGTTAAGTAACTATCAACATTTCAGCTATTACAGTAGACAAATATCTGTAAATTTGTTTCATCATCTTCAACGTGCTTAGCAAACACACTGTTCTTTATGCGATCCCAAAATTGATATGGAGCAATAATAGCCTATTTAAATTTTTAGAACTAAAACAAAAAGTGTAATCAAATAAAATAGGGTTAAAAATAGTTTTTCCCATATTATTAGTAGAGCAAACGTTTTCGGTTGACATTAATAAAGACCTTTCTTACAAACATTCAAAATAATCTTCCACACTAATTGACTAACTCTGATTATTTGGTAGCTTGGCAACCAGTTGACCTTCAAAATTAATGATTGTTAAGCATTTTAATTAAGAATTTTATTTAACCTGGCTTTAAAAGCTTTTCAACAAAATATTTTTATTCAAATTTTGATAAGCCTATAACTACTACTATTTTAAAAGCTTCACATCGTTCAGTTCATTATATTATCATTTTCCTAATTAATAATCTATATCATTAAACATTCCGTTTTAAATCAGAAAAAAGCAATTGTATTTAAAACAAATGAACAACAAAAATTAAAATTAAACTTATTAAAATTATATTAAACTTAAATTGTACGTACAACAAAATTTCAAAAGTTTTATTAAAAGCATACTTTATTCTGAAATTTATTCAACTTGGAAAAGTAAGCCAGAATTGCAATTTAACCCTTAAAAATGGAAAATAGATAGAATGAAATTTTAGTAGCAATACTAAAATGGTTCAAGTTTTATTTCAACAATGAATTATGATGTTGTAAAATATGATTGAATTATTTTCTAATTAATTAAAAATGGAAAAACAAATTATGCGGCAAACATTAATAACATCGAAAAGATGTGTTTTTAATGCTAAGATCATTTAATAATTTTTGAGAACTAATATTTTGAAAGTTATAATTTTTAAATATCAACATTTTGACTTATTTTTAATAGATTAAAATTTTAAAATAATAGCTCTAAGTTACCTATTTCAACTCCAAAGTACATATGTGCTATTGGCCTGGCTTGCAGTATACCAACAGACAAAAATTTGTTCAAACATTCATTTTTATTAGCAGTACAGATTATTTTTGATTTTTCTCTTTTCTTTGGTAAATGCATTAGCAGGAGAGAATCATTATTAGGAAAATTTAAAAATTCCCTATTCATGAATGATTTTTCAGTTCTGCACTGTTGTTTTTCTGACATCGAAATAATTTTTTTAATGATCTTTTCTTCTCACAAAGAACTGCTTTAAAAAATATTATGCATATTTATAACAAGATGGAGTAATAATATGCATACTAATAAATAAAGTTAGATCTAATATTTCTCTTGGATGTAAAGGGCAACAAGCAGGTAAGAACATACAATAATTAAATAATTATGAAACATTTTCATTTGATGAAAGTTATGATGCAGATAGAGAAAAAATCTTAACAATTATGGCTTTTATTAATATAATTTCATTTTACAAAACCAAAAAGTGAGTACGCGCTTCGCTAAATAATCTGTATCTTAAAACAATAAAAAGTACAAATTAACAAACTTCATTTCCAATCAAATCTATGAGTGTGATTCAATAAAAAAGGGCTACATTTCATCTATCTAAAATCAAAGACAGACAAGAAAATAAAAGACGCTGATATAAATTCAAATAAAAAAATAGAAGTTACGTCTTGGTTCGGAATTAAAGGGAGTCTTAAGGGCTATCTGTCAAAATCTAGAGACCATGCTTTTATGAATCCAATCTGTTCATTACTGATATTTTAAATATGAGAAAATATCAATACTCGACTTAAAAATCGTGTTCCATTCTTTATCAATAATGTTAGTTTTAACCTACAACACTTGCTTAACTTTGTCAAACATCAATTACATTATCATGGGGAGGGGGAATATAATTAACACCATTAACAGAAGCGCCGTATAAACAAATTCTTGTTAAGATAAAACAAAAATATAAAAATGGTCACCAGTCCAACAGGCTTAAATCTATCTAACGTGTATGGCGTAGATATTTTGTAGATCGTCTCTGTCGGTCCCAACATGAAAATTTGCCACGCCCACTGCTTTGGAGACAGATATCAGTCGTTTAGAGAAAATAGAGGACATTTCTGTCATTACCCCGATTTCAGTCATTAGTCTGGGGCTCTTAAGTATGAAAGATTAGTCAAGAACATGATCAAAAATATAAAAAACAAAAAACTTTTTGGGAAAAAATATTTAAAATGCCATAAAATCACACGAAATCAAATGATTGAAAAAATCTAATGTAAACGCTAAAATTCAATTTTATTCATATGAAGAAAAAGATTGTTAGAAGTAAATGTATTCTGACAAAAAATATCAATATAATTACGAATATCTCGGAACGCTTTAAAGATTCATGTTATTTTTAACACAATAAATGATTTTTTTGCTTGTCATCTATTTTCTTGACTTATTTGAAAAAAAATGAATAAGTGAAGAAATTCTAAAGAATATATTCAAAGGATTGTAAGAAGAAGAGTATTGAAAATTCAAAAACATTGCGCTTATAAAAATTTAAAGGTTAAAAAATAAAGAAGTTTTACATGTCACCGAAAACTGACACTTTGAACAAATAATAATTGTAACAAATTTTTTATATCTAGAATTAAATACCAATAGCTAGATAAAATTACTAGAGTTAAAATTATTATCTAGATATCATCAAAAACAGAGCTTCTTTAATCTTTAACGCCTCAACTTTTGACTATTTCAAACATTCCTCGCGTTCTTCTTTTCTATTAAAAAATTATTGAATCTCATAACCAAAAAATGAAAAAAAAAAAAAAAAATTACCGAATAACATTTAATTAATTTTGAATAAATATTTTCATTCCAATCTATTCGTCTTAGATTAAACTATACTCTTAAAATGATGAATTTGAAAGAAAATGGCCAATTTGATTATTTATTCTTGTTCTATATAAAACCTTGCTGAAGTCGCGATCTCAATTTCTTAAGTCTTAATCGAAAGGGTTATAGAGCTTTTCTCTGTGCACTAATACTATTGCTTGAGTGATACAGAGCAATTACTCAATAATTTTTAATTAATGGGAAAATTAGACAATAATAATATAGGTACATGGGGTGATAAAAAGGGTCGCTATGACTGCAATGCAGCTTGGGCTTCGTTCACAACTGAGACTTTATTTTAAAGCTATGGTGTAATCATTTTACATAGTTAACAGGTTTGAAAACCGACGAACAGCAAAAGCCACATTTTGTGCAGCAGCACTTTAAACATCGATGCTTGGTCCGTCATTTTAAAAGATTGCTTTATTAATTCTTAATTCGGAATGAATGGGGGAAAGAAAACATTAGATATTTTTGAAGATGTTCTAGATTGTCTTCAGATAGATGATTGCTCTAGCATTGCTCCCTGCATTATTTGACGTTAATTTTTCTTATTTGATTATCATGGCTATTCTGATATATTAATTTTTTTTCATAGTTAAAAAAGAATTTATGTTTATAAACAATTCTCATACGGAAATATTACTTAAGAGTCTGACCTTCCTCTAAAATATTGAGAATATATTCTGAATCATCCGTTATCTTGAATTTAAAAACTGAAGATTTACTCTGGATCCCTTTTTTTGAAAGGATACGGGGATGAAAAAGTATGTTCATTAGCTTCCTGCCGATTGATACCTTGGTCAATGACGTGATATGCCTCTTAAGAGGGAGATTATTCTTTGCCGGTGATGGTCCTTAGGACTCAACCATAGTTCTCGTTTATGTTGCCGTGGCGTATCGATAATTGGTTGTAATGATGTGTCTAATAGCACTTGTGATTCACTGCCCTCTGACTAAAGAGGCATTGCAATTTAATCCGAACTGTGCATCTCTTGTTTTTATTTTCAGTATCGCCATCTAGGGCCAAGAATACGATTTAACAACTCGCGCGTTACAACTCTTTTTACGGGGTGAACTTCATTCATATATTTCATTCACTCAACCACAGATCGTAATTTAGACCTAGATCAGAGAATGACCACCTCTTAATCAATACCCCCAGTGGTATTACTCCCGACATGGTGGATTTTATGACCACAACAGATTTGTATGCTCGCCAGTCACCACACACGCGGAAATTTTTTGGCCGGCATTGTTCGAACTAACAACTTAAGGGATATAAGTCTAGCCCCCTACCAACCAGGCTATCTTGGCCCCTCGTATCGATAAGCTAATTTATCCAAACGTTTTCTATTGGGATGGAGTAGTCAATTATGAAATGATTTTGAATTATCCCTTAAATAACTTTTACAACTCTGTTGGTTCTCAACAGTTGGTACCTCCACCAATATTAGGGAGATGCCTCTTAAAAGAGGAATTATTCCATGGCGGATAACATTTCTTCTTAGAATTCAATCATAGTCATTTCTATGGTGTCGAAGAGATCCAGTTGTTTAATTCATCTGTCCTTAGACAGGGTGGAGTAACCAAATGTGGAATAGATCTTTTCTGAATTATTCTATATATACCACCATTCACCTACTATTCTTTTTCTTCAACATTTCGTATATATCAATCCTACTTCTCTACATCATCTTACATATTTGCTATCCTTTTCAATTCTATTTCTTATACAGTCCTATTATATATCCTTCCTTTCTTTATATTTCCATTTGGTTCATGTGCTAATCGCTCTCTGTAAAACGCTGTTGTGTCGTTACAACATTATGTCCAGTGATTATTGTGTGTTAATTCCACACATAACACATCGACGGACCGTATTAAATACTCTTTAAAATAAACACGCCATATTAAAAACAAGCTTTTACTAAAACACACCAACAAAAGAACAGCACAGTAATATATACGTACTGCTCGCGTCACGTGTTGCATTGAGTCACGTGATTACATAGAATCAGGTGATTGGGTGGGATGGAGAAATGCACGTGAACATTGCGAACAATTTAATACGTCTGCTTGCTGATGCTACATAAATAATCTTTGCCTTAATTTCACGTACCGTTCCTTGGTCTGCAGATTACAAAGTTCCTGGCACGCCCGCCCCCGACGGCACGTGCAACTTCACTTACCTCAGCAGCAGCACGAAGCGGGGCGAGTTCAATAGTCCCCGACACCCCGCCAACTATCCCTCCAATACAACCTGTGTGTACAATTTCAAAGGAGAACCCGGAACACAGATCAAGATCGTCTTCAACTACTTCCGCACCAAGACGCAGGAGCTGGCCACTACTGGATACAAGTAAGAGGGAGCTCAATTTGTTAATTACGAGCGGTTCATACATAGTGTGTATTTTTTTATGGTACTAATTTTTTACCAATAAGATATTTTGCATTTGGAAGTGAGTACATGTGAATCGATGAATCTATATATTTATTTATTTTGCCCTTGGTGACTCGGTTTGCCATGAAGGAGGTTGAACTGCATAACGGCTAGAAAGTTTTCTAAAGACATTCATACATTGAAAGCTTTTTAGCACAATATTTCGCAACGGAGTCTATAATTTATATAATTAGATTTTTGATTCTATATAATTATGGCAAAGAAATTGTAACTGACGATTATTCGTTTTTAATTAAGCTTGATTGCAAATGAATCTTAAAATAACTATCCTTTCTGCAATTCTTAATCTTATTTATAAATATTTATACAATTATGGTGAACAATTTTAAAAAAAAAGGTCGGGTAAAGTTAAAATATGTGCATATAAGAGATTTTATTTTCGCGCTTATTTAATAAAAAGTATATATGAAACAAGATTTGTTAATATTTTTAATTCATTGTGACTTATTTTACATTTCTGATTGAAGAAGAAAGTTTCAAATGTTTGTAAATTTATTTTGACATCATTTTAGTGAAGTGTGCAAGGAAGATTGGTTGGAGATCTACGAAGTGTATCCAAATGGACGGGAAAACGTCGTGGGTCGTTATTGCTCGAAATCGACGCCCGGTCCTATTGTGTCCGACAAAGGAGTACACACTATGAAAGTGGTACTGCACACGGACGCCGAGGGGGTGGCCAGTGGTTTTCTGGCCAGCTATCTCTTCATCGACCCCTCCAAGAAATTTGAAGGTAATTTTTGATTTAAACAGATTCAATAGGTCCTCTCTTTCATGTGTTTAAAAGATCTATACAAGATAGCATCACTTTATGCAAATGTGACATTACAGTTATTTAAATGGTGTAGCAGAAGTAGAAAATACACCGGATGACTCTAGTTCTACAATCCATGTGCTGATATTTCCTTATTAAGCAACTAGGTAGTGCATGTTGATCAACAATATTGACTAATTCTATGTTATATTATATATTCAATATTATACAATATAATAAATACTGTTTAATATCTCAATATATAATTGTATAATACATGGGTGATACTAGGGAAAGAAGGGGGATAAATAATATTTTTTGCGCTGAGTTTTCAAAAGCAATGCCTAACGTTCTGGACCACTTAAAAAGTTAGTTTCCAAAAAATTTAGCCTTAACTATACATTTAGTTACCACATATTAGTGGAAAATTTAATTCAGAATTTACATGGAGTTTCTAATAAACTAAATAACATTAAACATTTGCTTGAAAGTTTCTTTCTGTTAAATAAAAAATCTTTTTTTTTATTAAGGTAGTACAAACATTCCTATATATCCAAGCTGACATAACATTTGGTATCGATATATTTTTTGAAAATAATTTGTTAAATCCTGCAAAATATATTTTTAAACCCTTTCTCGAGACTTATCCGGCACAATCCATGAATATTCTGTAATAATAGGCCATTTAAAGACCAATTTCTGTTTCAAACGATGGCTGCAAAATGTGAAGCAAGGCTTTACTAAAGATGCCTTCGATTTGCATTATGAATTCCCCTATTAAAAAAAGACATCCTCTCCAAATTAGTCCATTAGTATAGAGCTTTGCACAGCCAGGATAAGTCAGATTAGTAGTGAGAAGATTGAAAATAGATACAAATACAAATATTATCAGTAGAATTTTTTTTAGGTATTTTCTGTGATTGTTATTGAGTTTCTTCTACTAACTTGGATTATTTTGTTTCTCAAAGAATGTGGCTTCAATATCAGCGGGCAAACATCTGGCGTTATCACAAGCCCTGGTTTTCCAGCCAAATACAAAGACCGGCGGCAAGTATGCCACTGGTACATTCACGTCAAACAAAATTCTAGGATTCTGCTACTCTTCACCTTTTTCAGACTTGAAGGGGATCCTCTAGGTAACAAATTTCTATTTCCTGTAATGTTAATCAATAACCATGCGATATAAACACTCATTACTGTATACAGAAAGGAGTCCCAAACTTTTAATGCTATAACCAAACTTTTTTATAATGAATCTATTTCTACACTTTTCATTTTTGGATCTTTGTTACATTGCAGTATTTCAGAGACAAATAGCACATTTTCTTTCTTTAGTCATAACTAAACCTACTATCTTGGAGTTCTTGATGCAATCTAAAAATTGCTAAGTAAAAACTAGAACCTTAAAAATAAACAAGTATGCCGAAATTTATCTGTTTGATCTAGTATCAAATAGCTATCTTATATATTCAAGTAGTAGTTTAACAAGGGGGTAAATTATTGAAAGAACTGCAGATTTTCTGACAAAATTAGAGAGAAAAATGAAGTCTTTTAAGCTTAAGACATGACAAACCTAACTTCACTTCCCATCTAGCATCTAAATTCGTATTTCCTTAGACTTAAGTCACCCTTTAATTTTTTTTTCCTTGGACTAAATTTCAAAATTGAATTGTATCAGCGCACTTTATATCACTGTTGTGCGCATCAGCTAACTTCATTTTAATATATATATATATATAATAATAAAAAATTCAGCAACATTTTTATTTGATGAATTATTGATACCAAAAATTATTAGGAAAAAAATTCCTGTTTTGAAGTACCATCTTTACAAATAGAAAAAAAAATTGACAATTACCATTTGTTTTTAAAAATCAGTTTTGAAGTAGTAGACAAACACTATTTAGTAATACTACCTTTTGATAAATCTTAATTAGCAAATGAGCTTATAACTGTTATTCAACATGATTCTTTTATCATAATTTTTAGAATGGCATGATTTCTACATCAAAATTACATAATCCATCCTCTTTATCATGTAACTTATGCCATTTCTTGAACATTGTAAGGAATAATTTTGTACTACCATTTTGCATAGGATTGCTTTAAACCTTCATTCACCTGAACTGTACTTATAATGCATTATTCTATTTACATTTGCTATATACATCATTCTATATGCATTCGATTCTATTTACATTTGATACATGCATCATTCTATATGCATTCCATTCAATTTACATTTTCACCACTATTTTACATAGCCTTGTACTTATAGATAATTGCCTTGTACTTATAGATAAACCTTTATTTGTATCACTTGATAAAAAGTATAATTTAATGTTACCTTTTTAAACATGCGTATTTTATACCAGTATATCAGCCTTCTTTAGTACAAATGTGGTAGCATATATTTTACATGCCATACTGAACTTGAAAGAATCAATTTAATAACAAGAATTAATGATTACATCGATTTTTTATGATATAGAACGAGGGTGTCCCGGTGCCGTAGTTCGAGTGTGGAAAAATTTAAGTCAAGCACCTGCTGAAATATGTGGCATGGAAGCCAGCAATGACACACTGGAAATGACTTCTACCAACAGCGTACTGAAACTCACGTGAGTTCATTTTCATCTCATTGGTTTAATTTTTATTCCTTTATAAAATTCAAATTACGGATCAAAATCAAATGTAAATAGACTACAAATTCTTTCAACCTTGGAATGCCATTACAAATGATTTCATTTTTTAATATTTCAAGAAAATTTCATTCCGGAAATGGAGACATGTAACTTTTTGAATTACATTTTTCATTAAAATGGAACGTAACTTTTTTCAGTTTATAGTGATAAAGTCAATGGAATAAGTACCGTGAATTATCAAAAATAAAGAAAAAAATGTATTAAGATTGTTTAGGATATCGAACCTTTTTCATGCAGTCACACAACGAGGTGAAGATAAGTTGAAACTGCAGAAATCGTTAAGAAATATATATGGATACGTAGATAGAAGCTTTCTCTTGAGAAAATCAATATTCATAAATTAGTCATGTTTTGACGTCTACATTCATCGAAAAATACTAAAATTCACTAGTTTTGGTCTTTGATAACAACATAAGCAAAAGGTTATGTAAGTTTCGATATAGTTTCATTTCGCTGTTTGCCATTTCATCTAACATTGATATTTTTAATAGATATTTAAAATTGTCTGATACGTAGTCACGTTATGGTAATTTACTAAAAAATTCAATCCAAATTTTTGTGGCGTACGATAACCTAGAAACCTAGAATTTCTGTCTGTAAATTTCAGATAAATTTTTTTTTTTTTTTTTTTTTTTTTTTTTTTTTAGATTTGCAACTGCTGAGAAAGCAATAGGAGCTGAAGGATTTAAAGCCGTTTGGACGGAAGTTACTGAAAGTAAGACAGATATATTTTTATATTCTCTTTGATGAAAAAAGGAAAAAAAATGATTTCCAAATCACCAAATAATCAATAATTAAATAATATAATCAAATAAGTATCAAACTTTTTTTCTAATATATGTTCATTTTCTGGTGGTATTTGTTATGCATTTGGAATTCTTTTTTCATTATGGTATAAAAGCTATTTAGATACGATAATAAAGGTTTTGTTTTAATTTTTTTCAATTCTCCTTTTATGTCCCTAATACATTTTATATATTTCAAAGTTATAATTATTATGGAATCTTGTAAATAACTATTTCGCAAACTCATTACCAGATGGCGCTACATTTATTCACAATTTTTTCCCTCTTAAAACTTTTCAGTAAAAAATCATTAACAATAATAGTTTATTCTTTATATATTAAATTTTTATTTATATTTATAGCTTATGAATCTGATATTTTAAAAATAATTATTCAAACGATATTTTTTTTCTTGAAATCGCATGAATTAATTAACTCGCATATAAAAATAATTGTCGTTATAATGAAGTCACCGGATTTGAAATAAAAATTTTATTTATTCTGTCTTTTTTTCTTTAAAATTAAAACATAAACTTTGCCTTACGTGCTTCCAATTGTGCTGCATTTATGTGAGTTCAAGTCCTTTTGTTACCCATAAAAAATTCATAAAACTATACGCATCTTTCCGGAAGCAGAAATGACATCAAAGAACAGCATAATACAATGCGCGGTTAGATGAGAGTTTAAAGGTTAATGATTAGATGAGAATTTAAAGGTTAATGTTTGCCATGTGACTGCTATGTCACAAGAATAAACTTCAAAACAGCATTTGTCTCTTTACTCATTTCATCTTAGTAGTAAAGTCAAAACTTTTAATTTGTAGCCCTATTTAAGCTTTCAAAATAACAAAAATAGGAATAATAAATAAATAAATAAAACTCCTTTACACTGGCATGGCTAGATTCTTTTATTTTTTATGCGTGTTTATTTACTGATTTAAATATATTTCAGCTCATGACTGCCAGCACTTCAAATGTAAAGAAACTGGCTACTGCATTGCCAGTGAGCTCAAATGCAATAGAGAACCTAACTGTGGCTGGACAGACAGAAGTGATGAAGAAGACTGTAAATATATTATTCGTGGCTCTTACTATTTTATCACATATATTAAATTACATTTTAATATTTATCGTGTTTGTGAACACGATAAATATGTAATAATATACAATATTAAGTGATGTAATATATCACATTTTGTGTAATAATGTACAATATCAAATGATTATTATTTCTACTATTTATGAAATCTGAAAGTATATCTTTTAGTTGCTGTTTTTTTAATTTCGCAAATTACAACTTTTATGCATTGCATTTCCCTTTTCCTTCATTTTTCGAATCTGTTAATAACTGATAAATCTCAGAATAACTCTACTTTAAATAATTTTAATTCTCTATAACTACCATTCTCTTTAACTATCCTTTCTCTATAGCCCTGTTAATTTATCTTTAATTTGTTGAATCTATTGATTCCTGGAGATTTTTTAATAACTCTGCTTTTTGATAACTATCATTAATTGTTTGTAATCCTCTCACTTTACATTTAATATGTTTAAGTTGGCCAATCTTGGAGGTCTATGGAGTGACTTTTTTTATATTTTCATTAATTTATTCAATGTAATTTTATCCCCTTTCTTTGGTTATGTTGAATCTATCCTTTCTATCCTATAATGGTTCTGTGGGTGATCGCGCTATTAATAATTACAGTTTACTTTATCTTACACAATCATTTTATTTTAATGACTTGAAGCGAACCATACTTGGAGTTTTTCTAAGTGACTATGCTTTGGATAATTATAATTAATTATTATGTATATTTTTTTTTTAAATTTTGAATTATCCTTTCTCAAAATTTATTGTGCGTTTTTGCTTTTGAATATTAAAATTTATTATTTCAGAACTTATCTTAATCTATCGGTTCTTAGTTGGTCTTCAAGAAACTCGGTTTCCGATAACTATCATTTATCCTTCATAACTCTATCACATTTTTCTAATATAGATCGCATAATATAATATAACTCATCGTATTTTTCAATCCTTCGCATAATAATTATCTATAATTATAAGCATTGCATTTTATTTGCGTTAAATGAACAAACATGAACGTCTGTAAAAGATTTTTTATTAAAAACACTACGCATAAAATTAAATGCTACCTTAAATTATTGTCTTAAAAATTTGTGTATCTTAATTTAGATTAATAGTTTATTTGCATCTAATATCTTTGTTTTTCGTTTTGAATGGTGACAGCAGCAGTAAAAACAATATTATTACTCAAATTCTAAGGAATACTAACATTTCTTATCATCAAAACTTTGATTTTGTGGCAGTAAACTGTGACTTAATTTCATTATAAAATAACACTTTTCTAATCTCCTGAAACTATAAATTATCTTTCAAAATTTCTTATTAAACTTTCATAACTTTATTTAGTCTCAACAAGTCTACAAGGATCACCATCTGCAAATGTTTAATCGTTTCCCTGCATTCCCCTCTCATTCCCCCTTTAATTTATGAACTGAAAAATTAAGATTAAAATGAATCTACTATTTGTTTCCAAAAGCATGGTAGACAGTATCCATCATGCAAGTGATAACTGTCCCAATAATATATTACTGGTACTTTCTTAAAAGATGTACAGTATTGCAAGTATAGAAGAAATTTAAATATTTATTTATTTTAAACATTTTATATCCGCATAGAAAGGATTGCGTCAGTATTCACCCAATTGGAGCAAATTGTCAATGATATTGTTTTGATATTTTCACTCTACTGTAAAGCATTCAGAATTTACTGATGTTGGTAATCATCAAAAACGTCACTTATTTCATTAAGTAAATTTTTAAACCACCATGTTTGATTTTGACATTACAAACGGCATTTCTTTCTTTCAGGCGAAGAAATAGAGACAGTCAATGTGTACCTGATCGTAGGCCTGACGATGGGCATCGCTTTCAGCATCTTCCTAACCATCTGCCTCGTTTGTCACCGCAAAAGAAAACGACGGCGGCATCATCACCACCATCACCATCATCAGCATCCCCCTCCACCCTTCGAGCCAAGGCAGAAACGAAGCCCTCCCTTTGATCCCCCTGAGTTTGGGCCTATGAATTTTATGTCTATCGACAGCGTCTGACATCAGGCCAGAGCGGGCGAGGCCTGCCATTTTCACGAAACCAACTGGCCATGACTGGCTGCAACCTTTAAAAGAAAGCGCAGTGCACTTGCTGCCTGTACCGAGGCCTGTCATCCTGCTGCAATTTCCAATGACTTTTTTTAGTGTGGTGACTTACTGTTAGACGAGCCTCAGTGCTTTTTTTGAAGAGTGGTAGTTTCGATATATACATAATAGTTATATCTAGGATTATACTTAGAAATAAGCTATTACCAAGCTGTAACCAAGTGCTGATTCACTGCCCATTGAAGTGCCAGGAGAAGAAGATTTAAAAAATAATCTTTGTTCAAATGATCCTTTACTCATAAGAAGAATTTAACTGAGGAAAAATGTTTTTTCAATGAAACATGTTTTAAAAAACAAAACAAAAGAATGTTTCTATTGTCCGTCAAACAAGTAATAGTTTAAATTGCTATCGAAGAAATCGCTCAGATGAAAATAGGAAATAATTAGATGATTCAAACAGATATAGATAACATTATACCTAAATAAAACTGTTAAAGCTTTACAAATTATTGATTTAGCAGAAACGATATTAAGAGATCATTCTTTCTCTTACAACAATTTATCTTTATCTGCTCAAAAGAAACTGAAATATAATAGTCAGTTCAAATTCTGAAGATGAAACTATTTAATATTTAGTTTTTAAAAAAAATATGATTTAGAATGAAGAATAAGAAATCATTTTAGTCATCCAGAAAAAAAAATTATCAACGTGAAGTTAAGCTAAAGAAAATGTGAAGTCAAACTTCAGAACAAGGAAAAAAATGAAAAGCATGATATATTTGTCTTATAAGATAAAAAATGTAATAATTGTTTTTAAACGAAAAATTTTAACGAATTTTCTTCAATGAAGAAAAAAATTCGATATATTACATAAAACGCTTAAAAGATATTATAAATGAGTTCTTCTTGAAGCTTAGAATTTTAATATAATAAGTAAATATTATTCAACCTATGTTGAAGTTAAATTCGTATATAGAATCCTCAGATGAATTTTAAAAATAAGTATTTCTTCTATTATAAAGACATCTAATACAATGCTTAATATTTGAAGGCTTGAAACAATCTGTAAATCAAAATCGAAATTCCTCTGAAGTAATCGGAATGACGTCAAAAAGAAGAAATCAAATAGAAATAAATATCTATTCAACTTTTCTTTATTTTTTTCAACAAATAATTCTACGAAAAAGGAAAATTCAAGCAGACGAATAAGGATACAATTTTCTTTGTTTTTCTTTATTTAAAGAAAGAAGACAGAAAAGGAGTCTATGATATTATAAGCATTCAGAAATTATCATTTACCTACTTAATATGAAATTTAAGGAAAATTGTCATTACATTCTTCGAACTTTATATCGCATTCTTAAAGTAAAAACATGTTATCCATAGATTCATATTTTAGAACAAAGTATTATCCATACATTGGAAAGGAACTTTGAAGCTGCAGTTTTTTAAGAACAATTTTGTGTTAAAAGGAACCTTTCCACGCCATATAGGATTTGATATTATATATAACAAAAATATAAACTATATTGATACTCAAGTATATAGTTTTTTCCGAACTCTGCTGTTAAAAGCACGGAAATGATGGTGCACTTGAACTAGTTGCTTAGTACTAACTCCTACAATTGTAAAAAAAACTGTAATTCGATTACATGCTTTGGTGCTACGAGCTTTGAATAATTCCAAACTTTTTTTTGGGATTCTTTTTTTAGGACTTCGACGAAAAAAATTACAAGATGGACATGTACAAGATTATGAGAACATTTTTCAAAGCAAATATATATATATACATATAATTAATAGAGAATGACAGACAATTATTAGAGACGTTTTTGTAGAGATGAACTTTCGAACACCCTATTATTAAAAGAAAAACTGCTAAATACGTGCTACTCGAATCTCTTCCAAGTAGGCAGCTAAAAGGAGTCAGCATGGATTGTATTTGAATCGCTATTCAACAACGACATCATTTTTGAGTTGATAACCCATTTTCATAATTGTAGGCAACCATCATTAATTACATACGAAGCAGATGTTTTACTACATCGATGGCGTTTGCAGTTCCATTTGGAAATCATTACAGGAACTTCAGTTACAGCTGTTCTAGATCTTTTCAAATAGAAAATTAAGAATGAAATCGCTTAGTAATGCTTATAATGGATGAATTAATTAGAATTAAAAAGAATTTGATTTTGTATTTTATACAATAGCGATTATCTTGACGTTCTGATTTAGATTTTCGCAATCGATGTCGAATACCGGAATCTACTCAAAGATTGGTCACTGAAACGAAAATGCGATCTAGAATAGTTGTGACAAGTGTTATCAGAATAGAACAGTTTGTTCTATTCATAGAATATTTTATAATTTCTTTAGTCACTGATAATACTTTATAAAATAAAAATATTGATACATTTTTCAGGCTGTCACAAACTGTGAAAAGCTAGTGAAAGTCAAAAATATTTCTTAATAAGGATTAATGTTTAAAATTTTTATTTGTAAATAATAGATTAATGTGTGTGAAATTCAAAACATTTTATTTTATAGTTTATTTTATGCTAATAATTTCGTTAATACAAAAATATTTGAAATTAAATTGAAGTTTTCAAAGTGCTAATATATGATCTATCTTTTTAAAAAATCAAGTAATGTTAAAAAATTTAAGAAAAATTGAAAATTCTGTTAACATTTATTGGTAAATATGATGTGATCATATGCTTTATAAATTTACTAGCATAGATACAGATATTGAAACAAATTTTTAATAGTGTTAGTTTATTCCTATAACTATACTTACTGAAACTATTTGTATCTAAATACGAAATCTTTTGGTAGAAAATTATAAGTAGAAGTGTTTTTCTTTAAATTGCATTTTATTTTCCAAAATTTCAGTTTTTTGTGCCAAATTTTAGTATTTTATAATTAAACTTTGAAATATTCTTATCTGAACATATTTTGCCAAATATTGAAAGTTTATTTGTAAATTCGTTTCAATAAACTTTGTGCCAAATTTTACCAATATGTTTTTAAAAGAGAAGAAAATACAGAAGTGCTGTACGTAAAAACAGAAAAAAATCAAAAACAAATAAAATATTTAAATTGGTTTATCTTAAAACTATTAGCAAAATGTTACCATTAAATCATTACATAGTTGTCTTACTATATTAGCACAAACTGCTCAATAACAATGTTTCCAATAGCTTCAACATATAGGCTGGTTTCAGAATTTCAAACGTCGTGGAGGCGTTGCAAAATATCTGGAGAAAAATAAAAATTACATAGAAAGAAAAACATTTTTACATACATCAGAGTGCTTAAAGTATATTTTTAACCCATAATTTCAAGCCTTTTGTTTTCTTTATACGCAGTTTAATATACAAGAAGAATTTATAAATATAGAAACGAAAAATAACTATACATTATCAGTGAAATATAAACAATAAATTCGTGAAGAGAATCTTCTCAGATTCAATCTTCCCATGGTTCTTCCCATTTCTGCTCAATAGATTTTGCTCAAAATTTGTTATAAATTTTCAAATTTGGTGTAAAATTATTATATCGAATTTCAGCTCAAAGCATTCGTGAATTATCTTTGTTGCAGACTAACATAAAGACAAAATTGTGTTTATCAAACTAAAGGAGGTCTAAAACATGGTGATTCAATTTTTGGATGACCACAATACACTCTCTGTACTTAGCATATTAGAAAGTAAAAAGGCATGCTGAATATAAAAATAATGTTTGAATGATAAAGTTAAGTATAAATTGGCCGGTTGCCTCATTATTGAAAAAGAATATATGTGTTGAAAAGAATATAACTTCTTTTTCGTATGAGATTTGGCAGAAGACAAACCATTTTATAAAAACAGTTTACAACTCCTTTATAATATCATTGTACATTTAATGCGTCAATGCTAAAGGTGCTAAATATGACGAGAAAATTATTTATTTTATTAAAAATTTGAAAAAAAAATCCTTAATTCGATGTTTATTCAATTAATATGAATTTTCGTTAATTTTTTATTTAAAAAATTAAATGTAAATTCGAATGATTAAATAATTACACAAATATTGATTATTATTTCAAATTATTGATATAAATCCTCGAAAAATAATTAAAAAATGTGATATATCCTGAAAAACAAAAGAATGAAGTCCATCTGAATGAAATTAAAAAATAATTTCATACAGATGGACTTCATTCTTTATTTCTTCATTACTTAAAAGCAAAATCTGATGAACACAGAAAAAAGCATTATTTTCAAATTATCTAATTAATATTGGTCTAATATACTTTAATCAGTCTCAGTTTTAACAAGGACACTGACATATTTGTTGCAAGGACTGTCACGTTTGTTGCATTTAAATATCATTAATCTGACGTACAATTATTATTTTCAAAGTCAAGAATAACTGATCATTTAAGTATTAAATCACTGCATTTAAATGAAATTATAGATGAATACTCTTCTGAAAAATTAGTTATCCATAATTAGATACATTTATTAAATCACCGAAGATTGGAATATGAATTAAATGTATTCGAATGTACTATGATGCATTTGAAGATTAATTAACATTACATTGACACTATATAAACACTGATTCTTTTTAAGAATTACTTGGAAAAATTTTCAGTTATTTTGTTTGAATTTCATATTAAAAGTGCCAAAAAGTAATTTTCATGAAGCACTTCTGATATTTTTTTTTCTCTTTGTTTTGAAACGAAATGGAATATATTGAATTACACAGAATGGAGCCAAATGATATTTCACAAGTGAGAGAATGGAGCTTTTTAATTTTGTTTCTTTGAGTTCCTGTAGCAATTTTCAAGTTGTTCTACTGTGAGCCTTTTCGGCGAAATCATATTTCATCTGTACTGTGCAATATTGCCCAAGTTAAAAGCTCTCTTGCTCAAAGAACAGTCCTTAGGTAAATGCGAACCTCAAAGTGAAAAGTGATGAAAATTGTGTGTGAATGAAACTTTGTGTAAAAGCAAAAATAAGAAGTTTTTATCGACAGTATTTAGATGCATTCATTTCATCGCTTTAAAGATTGGCAGATCATTTGTGGTAGACACCAAACTGATAGTTACTCTGGGCATTCGTATAGAACTTACGAATTCGAAATACATTTTTTATAACAGTGAAAATAGATTTTTTTTTTAAATTTTGTTCACAATTCTTTTTGAAGAATTTGTGTCATAAATTATTCTTCTGCTAAGCGCAATAGTAAATTTATTTTTTGAATTCGTATCGTATTCTTCTAAATTTGTATTATTTTTATTCTTTTATTTAATTAACAAGCAAAATCGACTGAGTCCGAAATGAAATTATAAAGATTACTTTCGGTAGAATAAATAACGGCTCATAAAATCGGTTAAATAGGAATAAATTGGTTTTTATGTAATAGGAATTTTAGTATAAAAATACTTTCTCAACGGCAAAAATAAATAATTATCATATAATTATAATACTTTACTGTTTTCTAGTTTTTTTAACACAAATTTAAAAATCACATCTACAAAATGAAATTTTAAAATAAGCTTGATGGATTAAGCTGCACACAGTTTTTTCTAGATCTGGAATTTTTTTAAAACTTTTTTTAAAAGAAAAACTTTTCTTCCTCAGTCAAAAGAAAATTTCTCATGATAGCTGTCATAATTTAATAAGTTATTTTTCAAAACGGAAGTAATCGAGAAAAATATTTGATTCAGGTATTGCTTCAATAAAATGAAACTTGTTCAAATATCTGAAAGTAATTATTTAAAATAGAATTGCTTACTAATTGTAATTCATTAAAATTATAAATAAAGTCAATTTCAAGAGAAAATTATTTATTTAACTTTGATTTAATATAACTTTATATGTAAGAGGAACAAATAATATCAGACGATTTTTAAAGATTATTTTTTAACTCGGAGTTAACTTTTTATTTAAAATAAATTAATACCAGACGATTTTTAAAGATAATTCATTAATCTGAAACGGTTGCGTTATCTAGAATGTAAATTTCGTTTGCATATTGCATAAATATTTTTCTTATACATTAGTCGAAAGAATGATAAAATTTCTAGAAAATAGTTCTTCCAAGTTTAAACAGTAAGTGTTATTTGAGTAATTCGCTTTGGCTTAGATAGTTTTACCGCATTATTTTCAGGAATTTTAAACCTAATAAAATATTCAAATGAAATCATTCCGTAAAGCGAAAAACATGTAAGTGTAATTATTTAAATATTATATCTTGAATTAAATTTTATGTTAATGTATTTTAAACTAGAACAATCTAAATTATCTCTGTATTTTTGTTTTTATAATTTAATTTTCAGTCTTTGAATTTACAATACAAACATAAGTTGCATTAAAAAAAAAGAGTTGGTCGATACAGAAAATAATTCATCTGTATTGGTGATTAATCGATTGCCATTTAAATTTTCCCTGAATTTGGAATATCTATAGGAATGCTCAGCTTTTTCTTCAACTATGTATAAAGGTCGTTATATAAATCATTCTGTGACTAATTCCTCCGAAGTAATACTTTTAGAAAATTGTTTTTATTGTGTCAAAAAAGAATGAATATGTGAACTGTGTTGCAACTATGATTGAAGACTGGTGAAAAGAACAATTTAACTTTTTTCCTTGCATAATGATCTTGAGAAATAGCACACTTATATTGTGCTCTACATCAAGTTTGTAATTATTAGTTTTAAAGGTGATTTGTATGATAACAAATACAGAATATTATATCTTGAGACTTGTTTCATTATTTCTTCAAAGCGAGTAGTACAATTTTAATTCTATGCTTCATATTTAGTTTATATATGAGTGACTAAATTTATATATGAGTTTTCTTTGTTTACATCTGAGTATATATGAATATGAGTTTATATATGCAAACAGTATTTATAGATTTTCACAATTCTTATTTTCTTCTATTTCACTATGACTAGAAATTTCTAATGAAGCCATTCGCCACTAGAACAACGTCACTATATCATCATAAGAATAAATATTCTTTTAACAAACCGTTATTACTTTATGTTTCAAAACCAGTGTTGAAAGAATCAAGAATTTGTCATCGTTACATTAGATTTCACAGAACACAGTGTTTCCATAGTTTTCTTTTTGCTATTTTAAAGTAATTTTTTTAAATATTATTAGAAACAGAATTTGTAAAACATTTTAAATTCTGTTATACATTCAAATACGTACTTCCAAAGCTTTTCAGTTAAGTATATTATAAAACCAGTACGATTCATTGCTTTGTTTTGCGGATTAGATATACGATCTCAAAGGGTTAAAAAATTTAGTTGTATATTTATATCAACTGCGATGATTATTGCAGTGCCAAAATTTCCAGAAAAAAATTCATGATTTATAGATAAAGTTTAAGATCGACAAAAACTAACTATATATAAAAAATATTTATTACGAAACTTTATTATAATTTTTTATAAAATATTTATTATATTTTTATACATTAAGCAGCTTTTTTTTATCAGAATATGAGATACAATGGTATTATTAATTTATGAATGAGTTTTTTTTTTTTCTATAAATAAGTAGCAAACATAAAGCTTTAGACAGAAGTTCCCAATTCAGAAACACAACAAAATCAAAATTTGTGTCCTTTTATTATGATTTTAATTTGTCATTTTTCTTAAAAGGTCAAATGAAGAAATATATAAGACATCGGCATCCTATTCTTATTCAAACTTTAAAAGCGGAATTTTATCATTAAAATAGAAAATAATTTTTTTATCAAAAACATGATAAACATAAAGTGTAAAGTACTATTAGATATTTCAATCATATAATTATCATGTGATAACACGATCCTGTTTTCACCAGGAGGTTTTGAGTAATTGAAAACAATAAGTAATTGAAGCTTGAGATCGCATAGGCAATACTCATTATCTTTTAATCACATTATTTTTTACTTGCTTTGACCAGTATTGCATTATTATTACGTACGTATGTTTCTTTGAAAAAAGATGCGTTTTTAAAAAGATGTCCTACTTTTATCAATACTGCTTTTTTTATATTTTTTAACTTCTAGGAATATTTAAGATTTTTCTTTTTGCAACACCCATTGTGACTTAATTTTGCTGTTCATTTTTGGATTCTAAATCCGTTTACACATTAATGCATGCCTTAAGATGCGTTTATTTAGTCAAAATAATGCGTTTATTTAGTCAAAATTACCTCACTACAAAAATGTGTGGTAACATGAAAGGAGGATATGCTTACTTCAACTAATTGGTAAACTCATAAATACATAGATTTAGGAGTTGTATAAACTACTAGTAATTCATAATATTGTTGGAATAAACTACTGATTCATAATATAATACTTTAGATCAATTTTTATTTACTATGAGAGGTCTAAACATTAACCCTTAATTTGGCTAAGTCCGCTACAACTAACAACATATATATTTATGGACATGTATATTTATAACTACTATATAACATAATTGTCAGTGTTCGCCATAGTGGACATTAATTATCTCAAAAATGGAAAATGATATTTTTTTGTTTATTTTACAGAGATCCTAATGTCTATCCAGACATGGGAAAATAACAGAAATTAAAAAATGTTTGAAAAAACATCTTGTCAAATTAAGGATTAAATTGGAATTCTTTGGAATTGGATTAATTAAATTGGAATTCTGATGACATTCACATACATGGGGAAAAAACAGAATGTAAAATTATCTAATGAGGAGGATTATTATAAGGTAAGGTCAAATATTATAAAAGAACTTTGGAAATGCTCTCATTTTTCCTCATCATTTTTCGCTGGAAGAATAATCGGAAAGTGGTAGTTTTATATTAAAACTAATAGTATAATTCTTAAAATAACACTTCAAATCAAAAGCTCCAAATTCATAAATAGTTTCAACACATTTATTCGTAATTTAAGGAAAAGTATTCCGTTATTAAATAGCGGTTTTAAAAATTAGTATGACTAAAGGAATTTTAAAAACTTAAATTATAGATAAAACTTTTAAAACGTTTGTAAAATTTTAATGAAATTAATTACACGTGTTCAATTAACCAAAACGATTAACCCTATTCCAAATTATCATAACATCCTCTGTAACAACAAAAGAAGAAAATGAGTAATACAGGGAATATTGGTAATTTCATGCAACTGTTTTTGCGCTGGCCGACAGTAATGACGTCATTGATTACCCATCATGCTTTGCTGTGCTATATATGAACGAACAATGTTTGATACAACAGAGTGTGATTACTAGATAAAATAAAATTAATACCATTGTAAATAAATAGATTATGTAACTGGGCGTTTCAAAATAAAAATGTGGATGTAACAGATCATTCTCTTGTTGAAATTAACTCCTGCATTTTCAAATACAGCTAAATAGAGCTCGAAAAATATGAAAGGTAAACGATTTCGTACTTGCTTTCAAATTATGGTTGTATATTTTACAAGCACAATGCTAAAAAAGGAGGGCGAAACTTGATATTTTGTTTGTGCATGAATGCCTGTTCATATAATACAGTAACTGGGATCTTGGACAACTAAGGCCGTCATACCCTAATGCCAGATAATCATAATTTTTGTCAAAATACATCAATGATCGAGGAAAAAATTGAATTGATGCTTATTAAAAATAGTTTTTAATCGAAATTTGGACGGACGATATTGATTGATGATCAAGCTTGTTCCAAAGGTTTGGAGTAGGAAATGAATATTTAAATAATATATGTACAATGTTATTTTCTGGATTACGGGAGTGATAATAAGGGTTCCATAAAATCCGGATTTATTCAGTAGAGCTAGTGTAACCATCCGAGTAATTAGGTAAGTTGTCATTATGCCTTCTGTTTTATTTTTAAACATTGAAGTAAAGGATAAAATAGAGGAAATACCTTAGAAAATATACCTCACTTGCTATTTTGATAAATTCGGTTATAACTCAAAGCGATACTTTCTCATAATATGTTGATAATGTCTTTACTCCAAAGCATTTAAAGTGTAGATTCAAATCCGTGAGGAAATCTGATTTTTTAACCCAAAATATATTTTAATATCTTGAAAAACAATTCAATGGAATCTTATCTATTTAGTTTTACTCTAAGTTGAATATCCTAGATCATACAAAGGAAATTCATACTGTAATCCGTTTCACTGCCATGCAAAACATTCCCTGTACACTCAATTCTTATTTGCTGTTGCGCGAAAAAAAATCTAATGGATCATTAAAAAGGAATTTTCCTTATATACTAATTAAATGATAACGCTAGAGGTAAATGTTAGAAGATTTAGCTAGTCAAAATTAAACTTTGCGTTAGTAATTTTCAAAGTACGATTGCGTTTTCTGGGGCGACTAACTGGGTTAGTTTATGTCGGGCATAAATGATAGTAATGGGCTTGATATGTGAATAGTGGCAACAGAAACTAATTCCACCCCCTCAATCACATACATATATATATTTAACTAAAATCAATACATACATATATTTAGCTAAAATTAATATAGTTTGTTCCCAAATTAAAATAAATATATATTAGAAAAAATGTACTAATTACAGGATATAAACATTGTGCATTTTTAAAGAATATCAAGTTTAAATGCAAACTGAATCTAAAATTAATTTTGATTTATGAATAATTAATACTTCAGAATATATTGCAATTTTGAGACTTTATTTATCCAAACTTCAAATTATCGATCAATTGCAATATTTTTTTAATACTTCTTATTGTTGGAGATGAACAGCTCAAAAGTACAGAAATATATTACATGCTGTTTACATCTTCGCAAACCAGTCAACAAACGTTTTATTTCTATTGATGGCTTTGTAGATCTATCAATGATTATTCCTGCATCTAAATAATCTAATAAGTCTGTTCCAGTTGAAAACAATGCACAGGATTCCAAGTTCTTCACTTACAAAGAATTTCCTTCTTCATTTATCTTAATAATTTTGGTATTTGAAAATATAATTTGACCAGTGAGATCACTGGTAATAAATAAAATAATTAACAGAATAGATTATCTTGATGTAAGAAGGAAATCAAAACTAAGAATTAAATTTATCAAAATAATAAAAAGTTCAAAAAGTAAATTCATTTGAAATAAGAGCTAAAAATATTAATGAAACAATAAAAATGAACTGTATTTTATTACAAAAGAAGTTTATATCGAAAGAATTAAAAAAGATTTTGCGCTTATGCTTTTGATATAAGAACAACATGAGGGTGACCGATTTGTTGAAGCGATGGAATACATTTGATTTCCATTACGATATTTCAAAATATCTTCGGAAATTATGAGTAAAGTATTTTTTAAAGAATTGCCGAATTCGAGTACAAATCAGCATGACCACGAAACCGGTAAGATTTGAAATACTGATGAGAACTTAATGGATCCTAATTGTGATAAGTTCGTGTATATTAAATATTTTTAGCATCAAACAGACTGTATGATAAAGCACGTGATAAATTTTATGAACTTCATGAAATCGTTTCACCTTATCAGTCACTCAGTGACACTGTAGAAAATTCTTACAGGTAGACAGTTATATTTTCAAATCAAATCCAGAGCTCATTGTGATAAAGAAGGATATTCATTCAGCAATTTGTCGGTCAAAATTAATGATTTCTAAAATTTCCATTTAGATATTTTATGATGTTGCTTTCTTTTACTGATTTTACAGTAAATTATTTATAAACTTTAAATTTTGATAAACATATAACGTGCACAAAGACTTTTTGTTCTATTTATGGTGCTGCCTGATTTTCTGTCATCTTGTCAAAAATTTGAGCTTTAATATGAAACAGAAGTATCAAATTACAACTAATTAACAAATTTTCTTGCAAAAACTACTCAAAAACAGGCAAGCTAAAAATAAGAAAACATTTTTTTTTTTATTCACTTCTTACTTTCAAAGTTAAGTTAAAGGACAGAACGTTTTTAAAAGCATACTTAAAACAGAAACTTTTTGATTCTTTCATGGATAATTTTTGAAAATATAATTATACAAAACTGAATTTAACACCATTATAAAACTTCAAAAACTCGGATTTTAATTATCTCAGTTTAATAAGTGTGCAAATTTTCTGAATTTTGGTGTTTTATAAAAATAATTTTGTTTATTTCAAAAACTAAATTACATTGTTGTCCGAAAATTCATTTCCGTCTGTGTTTATTGTTTCATCAAATATTTAACAGTAAGAAAGCTGAAAGCTAAGAAAAAAACTCTGAATAATATTTGTATGGTTCATAAAATGTTTATTAAAAAAATGAAATTGCTATTTTATTTTTTTTTGCGAAATTTAGAAACTAGCCAAATATTTAAATTTTAAAGATCACTGTCTTGAAGCAAAATTGGTCTCCATTAGAAAAGTCCATGCCTGCACATAAAATGAACAAAATATATGTAAGATAATTAAAATAAAACAGTTTTAATGATTGACAATTTGATAGAATCGTGGTCATAAAGCCAAATATATACGATATAACTGAAATGAAATAATACAAATATCACCGACGAATCAGCTGATCAACAAAGATGATCGGAGAAAAAAAACAAGACCTATCTACATATTTTTATATTCAACAAATAAAAAAAAAGTTTTTAATGAAACATTTATAATAACAAAAAAAAACAATTCGATTTTTCTTTACAACCATGAAATATATTGTTGTAAGATGTTTTTCAAATAAATGAAAGTATACAAATAATGTATAATAATTAAATTCGTATCATTGGGAAAATAGTTTTTGAAATTTAAGATTGTATAAAATTCTATTTTAAGTATTTTTTAGCAATTTGAAGAACATCAAAATTTTATTTGATTTTTAAATAAAATTTTAATAATTTCGAAAAATATTCCAAGGCCTTTTTAATGCATATTTGCTCCAAATTTGGTACTTCTTGGTCCAACACAGAAGTACCTTAACTTTTTTTAACCACATCTCCTTAATGATTGAAACAAATGAATTCAAACTATAATATTACATTCTCTTCTATAACATTGAATCACATGGAAATCTAAAATACTCGTGCCTCTGTGGTTCTTACTTCTTCTATACCCATAAAAGGTTCCTGTATTCAATTGGTGGTCTAACGGTATGTCTTGTAAAGCTACAAAAGGCACGCCCTCGCACACATTCATCTTTATTTGTAACATAAATTACAGTACCTTTACCTTTAAAAAAAGTGATATAATGGGCTCAATTCATGGTCACGTGTCATGTACTACACAAACCGTTTGTGTACAATTCACAACTATTCCTCGCATGTCGGGATGTCTGCCGATAACGCTCATGAAAGCATTGAAATTAAACATTACGCTAGTCGAATAATTATAAAAATCTTTTGATTTTTTTAATGAAATCAATATTTTGATTTGTTTTTCAGATTTTTCTAGTAATGTAAATTTACTTCTTATATTAAATTGTAATCGATTTTTTCATTGTAATTATTGTTTTGCATAATTAATTAATATCGCTTTTTATTACTTTGATACTTTTTATTTTTTTCTTCTTCCAAAGCTCTTTTTTGCTCAAAGAATACTTTTTGATAAATGGCTATGGCAGTGTTTTTGAAAAAGTACATATGTTCTTTTTATATATATTATTTAAATGTTACTGAATGTCGAATTTTATGATTATACTTTCCTATAAATAATTATTACTAAGTTAACATTTTTATGCTTAGTAATAAAATTATTACATTTTTTTTTCTTATGTAATTATTTTTGTTAATATTAAGATTTTGAAGCTTTCAGTTTGCTCTCAGGAAAGAGCATGAAACTCGGATTTGTATATATGGAATAAATTATGCCTACAATTTCAAATTATACAATACAAAAAGTATATATACCATTTTTTTATCTATGCTACTTATGAAGCAGTTATTTCATTTTAGTCTGTAAAAATCATTAAGGAACAAACAAGCAAAATTACATCTCCATAATTTTTATTTGCAAATTTAAAAAAAAATATTGATAAAATACATATAATTTTTCAAAAAAATATGATCAAATGGATATTTTAATGTAATCAACTATTAAAAATAACTCAAAAAATTATTTATTATTCTAGAATATAAACATAGCATTACAAGAAGGTCAAAATAATTGATGAAATCAATTTTATTCAACAGAAGCATTCTAGAAACAAAACAACAGTCTTTTTTATCACCAATAAAAACATAATGTTGAACAATATACTTTTAAACCAGAACTTTTCTGAAATGCATTTTAAAATGCTAAAGTTACATTGATAAAACTGCATTGAAAGAATATCATAAAATAAAACAAAAACATACAACACTGTAAATTTAATAAACATGAATAAGGTCATGATAAATATAAAAATTAAATAGGATATAAAGAGGAATTGAAAGAAACACTTATGTGTTTACAGAATTTTATGATTCAAAATTGATATATTAAAGAAACAGGAAAAAAAAAGGAACATCCATATAGTAATGAAATTGGAAATAAAAAATATAGAATAAATGCTGATATTAAAATTGATTTTCAATTAAAATACCTGTATTTCTTAAGGCAGAAATCACTGAGGTGCACAATGGTATAGCATGATATTATGACAATCGATTTCAGGAATATTTTTATTCCTAAATACAAGGAACAAAAATGATAATTATCAGATAAAAACACTGAGAATAAACAGATTACTATTTTGTTATTAGACATGATATCCAGCAATAACTGAATAATGTGAATTACTAAAAGATAAAGAAACTTT
This sequence comes from Argiope trifasciata, assembly GCA_026543055.1. Classification (NCBI taxonomy): domain Eukaryota; kingdom Metazoa; phylum Arthropoda; class Arachnida; order Araneae; family Araneidae; genus Argiope; species Argiope trifasciata. The sequence continues at coordinate 3,654,620 of JAPMOQ010005572.1, forward strand.
AAGGCTTATAATAAAAAAGCAACACCTTATGATACATTTTATTTTAATTCTATCAACTAAAAATCAAATACAAAAATTATTTGAGGTTAATTAATGGTCGTTGAAAATTACACAACATGCAAGTAATAAAAAAATACTAAATTAATAATATATAAACATGTATAAAAGAGATTCATGGCAAAATATCTTTTTAATTATTAAAATAGCTCTTTCTACTATAGCCCTTAGATTAGATATCTTACAATTATCAGTTCTTTCAGCAATATTAAATTTAAAACAGTCCTTTAAAAATTTAGGACATTTCAGTTTGTATCATATTTTTTGTGGTTCTTGTTGAATTTGGAAACCTTTATCTCATCACAACACTATTTGGTTTCTAATACATCAATCATCAATCAGATTTAATAAAAAGTTGCTTGTCAGATGTGCAATCATAGTATAAAAATTACTAGATCACCATTGATTCAGTTTTCTCTAGTTAGTAAATAGACACATTGAATGAATTCTTCAATATGATCATAGCATATCACCGACTTAGAAGAAGGCTTACAACCTTCTATTCCAATGCTAACAACGCAAATTAGGATTGCTGAAAGGAAATTAAAAAACATTTTACTCGGCAATTACTCTTGAATTTCATATTAAAGTAAGTACCCCCTTCAGCATCACACCAGTATTTCATCTTTTAATATGTAGTAAGAGGAAAGAAAATTACTCAAAGTTATAACTTCAAATATAAACAAAAAAAAATCCGCTTCATACTTGGCGGAGAAAGTTAATAACTCATTTACTACAGCTTTGCAGATGACGGTTTAAATGCCATGCGCAGAAGTACATGACGCGAGCTTTTTAAGCCACATGAATTGACCCCATTGTAATTTAAATTCATTTCATACATAACTAAAAGAAAAACACATGTCATTGAACACCATATTTACAGTTTGTTTTATTTTTAATAATCATTTACTATCTAAAAAGTAACTATATACCAGATTTGGTATCTATGGGGTCAATCTACCAGTGGAATATTTCGTATGATTTTTACAAAATCTGATATATCATATACAATCAAATCTTGAGGCCGCTGTAGCCTGGTTGGTAGAGCGTCCGTCTCGTAAACGAAAGGTCGCGGGTTCTGTCCTCGTCTCGGCCAAAGTCCGCCGTGTTGGCTAATGGCAGTTGGGGCACGTTAAATATGTCGAGACTGCAAAGTCCTCCAAGTCACCATAACAAAGCGATACCTCTGGGGGCACTGAATCAGGGATGAGGTGGTCCCTGATTTGGATCTAAATTCTGACTTGCGGATGGATGGATGAATGAGTTCGACCGCCCCCTAAAAAGGGTTGCGTCGTGTGTGTGTGTGTGAGCTACAAGTCAGACTTCTGCCCTCTGGGTGCTCAGAGGTCTTTACCCTCAGTAGCTACTGCACCCCCTTTCCGTGAAAAACACGGACACGACAACAACAAAAACACTAATACTTTGCCGGCGTCCTGGCACAGGGGTAGCGTGTCTTCCCCGTGATCTGGGCGTCCCAGTTTCGAGTCCCTGTTCGGACATGGTTGCTACTCTGCGTTCTGGCTGTGAGGCGTGTGAATATGCCCCCCTGTGAAAAGGGGTTGTGCAAGCGAATGAGTGTATCATCTTCATTTGAGCTAGAAGTCAGACTTCCGCCCTCTGGGTACTCAGGGGTCTTTACCCTCAGAAGCTACTGCACCCCCTTTCCGTAGAAACACGGACACGACATCATCACCTATATGAAAAAATTTTGATCGGATATTGCTGTCAAACTCGATTCCTATGGATTTGAGCTAGTGCGATGCAATGGGAAGCATTGTAGAGTGTGAATCGATAAAATGTTTATTTTTGGACATGAGGTGTGCAGCAATGACATCGATGGGCTGGTGGAAAAACACAGCCTAAAACTACCAAACTATGAATCTGCATTCTGTGTCACAGAAAAATTGTGGTCGATATTTGGAAAGATGACGAAGAAACAATAGATACAACGGAGTAACAAGCTTTCAGGGAAATTACGAAGATGCTGAAACCATGAGAAATTATTGCATTGTATATTGAAAACCATCAACTGATACAGAAGCAGTCTGTAGAGAAACACATCAAACTGATAAAGCAATAGTTATACATTCTACAAACTCGTTTAACTTCAATGCTTTTGCATCATTTTTCCAAATTTCAAAGCTTAGACCAAAAACAAATAGTTAATGTTCTTTTGAATTATAAATAATTCTGAATTATAAATAATTAATTACAATATTAAGAATTTGTTTGAGTATTTCATTTCGAAATGGAGAGCAATGTCCAGTTTTACTCTGATTCGTATGAAAAATTATATGTCGCTTCACGGTTGTTTCAAATCATGAGTAAAATTCGAGAACGAATTATGTTCGTTGAACAAGGCTCCAAGGTAGTTCACCTGAAGTATCAACCATATAAATATGGTCAAGTTAACAATCGTACTTACTTGTGATTCATACAGTTCAATAAAAACATAATTTAAGTATATGCAGTTAAGGAATTATCACAGTTTATGGGAAAATTATTGAATGAAATAAATTTGAATAAGAATCTTTTCCTAAACACGTTTTTACTAATGTCCAGAAAGATAGAAAGATAATTACTTCCGATGTCTTTAATTTACAATTATAAATATTGCGGAGTCACAACACACATATAATCACAACATTTTACCTATTAAAAATGTATTGAATAATTAATAATTAAGTTTTTAAAAATTTTTAATTAGTGTGGTGTCATTGATAACACGCAGGTGATCGAAATTCCAAAACTAATATAACAAGATTATAATGTAAAATCAATTACGTAACTCCATAAGGAGAAATAGGAAATATACGGAAAAGTGTGTAATAGCTGTGATGTGCACAGATGGAAAAAGTTTCATCTCATGACAAAGACTCAACTTAAATATTTAGACTTTCCAAAAATGAAAATATCATGCCTGATTTGTTGTTTGTCCAAAATCAGAGTCATATTTGTCTGGCATATATTACAATCAAATCTATGCATTGGTCTTTTCTTCTGTTAAATTAATAGGTAAAAAAAATCAAATATAAAATCATGTTGCATAAAAATTTTAATGAACTTCGATTATATTATTAATAACCTAGGATAAGTAACGTATTTTCATCTCTATGCTGCTACTATTGCTTTCATAAGTAGTATATAACATTTATTTGTATTGATCAGATCAGTGAAATGTTATAGACTGAACATTAATAGTAAATTGAACAGCATAAAGAAAAAAGTATTAAATTTTTAACTTTCCCCTAAATACCTTGTGCTCAAGCCATTTTGAAATTTAAAGAATTGACTTTTCAAACAAGCAAATTCTATATCCATACAACACTTGCTTTAATTCTAACATTACATATACTTATTTAAAAGCATATTTTATGAAATTCATTTGAAACAGAGTAAAAAAATAAAATAATTAACTGTAAATACTATGAATAAGAATTGTCTAAACAGCTTTTAAGTATAGAATTATGAAATTTCGAACAAGAATGAAATTTCCATTTTTATTATTATTATTATTTACTAGCTGGTACCCGGCGCGTTGCAGCCGCAGAAGAAATAATTTTAGAAATATCATTTGAAATTTAAAATAACTGCCTTGTTTAAATAAAAATGATAGAATGATATTTATTTCCATTTCGGAAATGAATGCGCTCATTGAAATTGAATCATATATAAAAGAGAAGCGTTAATAATATTTATTCTGCTTAATTTTTTTTTTTTTTGTAACTTTGTCATTCAAGACTTTGAGGGCAGGCGATATTTTTTTCCATCTTCAGAAAAAACAAATAAATTTCTTGACTGTCCAACTCGTGAGCAACCAGCTTACAAATGGTTATGTGAAAAACATGGGTTTTTTTTCATCCGCATACTATATATAACACACATTCATTCATAACAAACATTCCTCTATATATAACACACCTTTATCGATAATAACTCGTCGTCGGTAATAATAATTTTTTTTGTATGTGTGAGGTAAACTTTGAATAATATCTGCGGTTTGCAGCAGACAAAATATTGTGCACGCTGAATGACTACATCCTCTGTAGAAGAGTATTTATTAATGAAAAAAAAAATAATAGCGATTACATAAAGTATTTTTGATTTCATTCCACTCGCACTGCCTGACATCAATCATAATAATTTTATTTTATTTGATATTTCTGCCATAAATTCCAAATGGGATGTATCGTTTACGGTTCGACTTTTTTCAATTACAATTTTAAAATATAACCTTTGCGATGGTGCAAATAACAGGTTTTACCAAGTTTTAACGACATTAGTTGAACAGTATGGCAGGGCATAGAATACGAATAAAAAAATCATTTTTATATTTAAAATAATATGACAACTGCAACATGTCTTTAACCTTCGTGCAGGCACAAGCAATGAGTTCATCAATTGCATAGAAATCGGTTGAATAGTGTGACAGCGCATAAAGTACGAACAAACAAAAAATTCATTTTTATGTAATATATTTATATATATATTCTTTTAGAAATGTAATACTTGGTGTTCTTTAAGAATTGAAAGGGAAGAAACAATTTTTGTATCCTTCATGATTTGCTTAATATTCGTTTAGAATTATCCAGATTAATGTTAGAAAATGTGGTTAAAATATTTTCTTTTACAATTGAATTAACACAAAAAATGTATTTATGCCAGGAAATCGCTAATATAATTAAATTTATAATTTTTTAAAGTTAAAATGGTTGAAAGATTTTGTACTGTAATATTTTAGGAAAATATTGCAAAAAAAAAAAAAAAAGCGTTAAAATTTTATTAATTTTTTTAATTAAAATTTCTTTAGGATTCAAAAAAACCTGTAGGACTGGTTCTCCTAAAACATTCTTAAGTGCTCTCTAATAAAACTTTTACCTCAGAGAATGATTTACATAGCGTTTAAACACATAAGCTATGAAATATTAACCTCGAATTTAGCATCTTATCTACTTGGCGAGTTATTCGACGGTCAATTCTTCACTAATAAATGCGGTAAATAGATACGGAAATGTTTTTTTTATTTGTTAAATGATTCTATTATGCCTATAACGATTTCGTAAGTGCAAGTAATAAGTATTCAAAGTTTTATCGCAATCGGATGAGTAGTACTGCAGCCCACAGACATACAAACGTACATTCATTTTTATTTATATTGAACAGTAATTTTGATGAGGCGTCATCAGTTTTATTCAAAATTCTTGTTTAATCAGATTGATAATTGATGAAAAATAAAAAAAACATAAATATTTTATTTCATTATAATTGGACCAATTTTTCAAAATCCCAGCTAATTCTTAATTTAAAATTCAATTCGAAATTTCTTCCATTTGCCTCTACCACACAGACCATTTTACCTGCTGCTGTGATTTTTAACTATTAACCAATGTCAGTTTTGTTTTATTTATTCTCTTTACAAATAAATAAATAAATAATGGTTTTGATTTACTAATTGTAACTGTAACTTGGAGTAATCTTGTATTTGTAAACAAACGCAACTTGTGACTTGTCACATGGAATGAAGTAGCAAATATGCGATTCAAAGATCAACCAGCAACCGTTTTTTCAAAGCGACGGAAGTTCCTATTTTGGGCGCTATTGATAACATTTCTTTTTTCAGATCATTTAAGATAAAAGTATCTACTAATTTCTATAACTTCTTAAACTTTCGCAAATTTGTTATTCTTGTTTTTGAGCAAATTGTTTTTACTTAGCAACCAATAAAAATATGAACTCCGAACGTATCTTCGAAGAAGTGAGATTTTTTATTACATTCAGTGTCATTTTAATTACATAATATAACAAAAAAGACAGCATTGTATAGTTATGTGTAAAGTAATATAATGGCATAATTGTTTTTTAAAAAGTGCTATTTGTTTCCTTTTTTAATGAATAATCGTTTTATTTGATTATAATAGAAATCAAATTATTTCTATGTTACTTTGAAATTTAATCCTTTAGTTTTTTAAAATTAAATAGAATTTTCTGGTTTTGAAAGTTGCATTATTGAAAAATTCTCCTTGATATATTTATAATAACTTTGAAGCTTGTGATTATATCATGAAATGCTTCATTAAATTATATGATATTTAAAAGTTTTCATAATCAATTTTTTATATCCTTTTTTTTTTGTTGTTATGAGCAATATTTATATTTCTTGCAGTTTTCCAATAAAGGATTTGCTTTGATTGAAAATTTTATAAGCTCATCAGAAGTGGATAGACTTCTTCAAGAATGTTCAACTATTGTTCAGAATATGGAACTTCCTGAACACTGTTCCGTATTTCATACTGGGAAAGATCAAGTAATATTTTGATGTAAATTCCTTTCAACACACCTTTGTGATTTTATAATCCTTCATATATTTGACATATTTCTAACAAATTCAAGATTAATATCTTATGAATTAGCTTCTTTTTAGTATCTGAAATATATTATTAATTTCAATAGAAATTTCATAACAAATCATAATCATAACAAAATCCATATTTTGAGGTCAAGTATTAATTTAATAGATATGATAGTACTTTCAAAAAATTTAAATTATAAAATCATTATCATTGTATATTCATTAGTTAATAATCATAGTCTCAGTCTAAAATATTTTCTAAATTATTTCATTGTTAATTGATATTTATAACACCAAAAAGGTAATTCTTTAAATTTTAAGCTCTTAACATAAAGACTTTAGCTAAAGTTAAATTTAAGATTAAAAAATTTGCTTCCTTGTATTCATTTAATAAATGGATATTAGGAAAACATAATTAACACCTTATATGATTCATATTTTTACACCTTAACATGATAGGCAAATTATTTTTCCCCTAAATTTTGTTGTTCATTTTTTTTCAGGCTCGAGATGAATATTTTATAAATTCTGGTGACAAAATATCCTTCTTTTTTGAAAAGGATGCTGTTAATGATAAAGGTAATTTCCATAAATTAGAAAAATCATCAGTTATATTTCTAAGAGTTATTACATTTTTTTTTTCATAACAAAATGTCATTAAGCAAAACAATTTTTTGCGATTGCTTTAGAATATATATTTTTGTACTTAAATGAAATAATAATAATTAAAGTATAATTTTTATTATTGTCTGTTTAATGATGAAAATCATAACCTCTAACTTTAGATTGAAAAAAGTTTAATGATATGCTATTTATTTCATATAACTTTTAAATATTTTTAACTAGCATGATTAATGAAATTGAAGGGCTATGTAAAAATTTCACATCATAAGTTTTTCAGAAATGCATTTGTTGACTCAAACAATATAAAAGAGAAATTTCCAGATAATTTAATGCATTTTATCAGCTTGAAGTATGTGCATATTTTAAAATTTTAGAAAGTTATTGTGTCACAATTAAAATGGATGCCCAGTATATGATATATTTATAATTGGAACATTAACTGCATTATAGTGTTGGTTTTTCTAAATTTAAAAGAATTTTTTTTTCAATCCCATAATAACTTTTTTGTTGTCTTTCCATTAAAGACACATGTCAGTGAAATGGTATCCTCAGAGAGCCTTAGAAAAAGTTTGATCAAATAACCATCAAGATAAATATTCAAGATTATATTATTCAAGATCATGAAGACAATTCATTATTCTTTCTTCAAATAATTTTTCCTCAAATCTTCTTTATTTCTCTTACCTGGTGATATCTCTTAACATTTTATAAAAGCATATTTTTTTCTTCTTTGGAATATAGTTTTATCCATTTTCTGTGGTTCAGTTTTTCTTCCTTATTAATAAATTTAAAGTTTTCTTTTATATTCTATGCCCCTTCAAAGAGGTAATCATTCTTAATAGTTTTATAATACCTGGTTCAAACTATTATGTCTTTGTTACCTAAACAAATTATTTATTCTTTTATAAAATTTTACGTTGCATAATATGCTGTTGTATAAAAAAATTTGTTCATATTATTGTTTGTTATATTAAAATAATTTTTTCCCTTAAAAACCTTGTTGTTCTGTTTAAATTTGGCTATTGTTTCAAAGTAACTCAGCTGTGCAATTAATTTATCAGACACTTCCTGAAAGAGTAGAATGTATTGAGAATTCATGCAACTATCTTGCTCCAAGTTATTATAATTCAGTGGCGGGCAAAACTAAATTTGCATAACTTGATTGATTTCTAGATGATATAGTGAGAAAATTCTGTGAGTAAAGGAAATACATTTGAACTCTTTTGGATGTTTCAAATAATCTTGAAATGTAAATTTTTTGTATATTGATACATTTATAAAAATACATATTTTCATAAATATATTTTTTATATTATTCAAAATTTGAACTTAAATTATTTTAATACAGGCTATTTATTTATTTTTGACTCATTTGGTTTTTGCTGTTTATTTATTTCGGGATTTCATTTTGGTTATTTATTTCGTGTTTTGATGAATCTGAGGAGGATGGATTGATCCATGATATTGTCATTATCTGACTCCATGTAAAGGTTATGGAGGTAACCACTTTTTTCTTATATCAAAAAAAAATCTTTTATTTCTCACCAACAACATTGCACCCTTGTCGCTGGGATGTTCACTCTGCATGTATTCCTTCACTCTGTGTGTGAGGCCAGTTCTGGCTCTAGACCTTTTCATGATAAACGATGAAACATATGTCATGTGTAGTCATGCTCTCTCCAAGAAAGAATGATCGCTATAGATCACACTGCAGAATACAGATATTCTGTATCACTTTGATTATGTGTGTTAATAGTTGGTCCTATAATAATGAGCTAATGTGAAAAAGTTGAACTGCATCATAAGAAGATTGTATTGTGATTTGTGGCCTAAAAGTTTAATGCAAGATATGATTGAGAAATTTAATTCTGAGATTAAAGATTGCAAATTCAATATTGAATGTACTTATAACCAAAGTTACTTGAAAATTAATAGATATCTGGATATTTAGGTAATGAATTGCTTTCTGTAATTTTACTGGCTATTAGAGTTTTTGCAAGGATTCCCTCCAAGTGAAACAGAAATTGGAACAATTTTCTGTAAAATTTCCTTGTGAAGAATATTTGCCTTATATATTTGGTC
>JAPMOQ010005572.1:3663741-3684830 GCA_026543055.1 Argiope trifasciata
TTTTTATTATGTTATAGATTATCACAGATGATGTTCATTTGAATATTAATTGCAGTTTTCTGTGTAAGTTTAATATATTTAAAAGCAACTATGATGTTCGCTTTGAATCATCTTGAACTTTGCTTTCTCCTAAATTAGAATTATGGTAAAAATTAACTGAAACAGAAAAAAAAAAGTTAAAAGCATGTTTGACTTTTTTGAAAAAAATTGAAAAATTCAAAACTTTTCCCTTAATTTTTATACCATGCCTTCATTTACATGGCATGCATCCCTTTTTAAATAATGTTTACTAAGTTTTTATATATTAAAAGAAATATTTTTCTTTAAATTCCATTTGATAATTCATTCTATAATTTAATATTTGTATAAATTAAGGGCATTTGTTTTACATTTCAATTTAATAATTTGTTATTTTAATTTTTCCACACTCTTATTGCTTTTGCAAAGTTAAAAAACAAGAATAATACTTGTAATTCTTTGGTTCCAATTAAATTGGTTTTGTATATAATTAATTTAATTGTAATCAGTTAGGATGAGCAGTTACAAATTATAAACAATTTAGTTTTTCTAAATATTAGTGTTATATATATATATATACATTTGATTATTAATGATTAATAAATGCATTATTACTCATTGAGTTTTTCTAAATAACTTATTAAATGATCTTATTAAAATATGTTTTCATTGAAGAAGAACAGTTTGCCATTTCTTGTCTTTTTAAATAATGTTTTATTTTTCCTTAGGTGAACTTGTTGTGGAAAAAGAAAAATCCTTAAATAAAATGGGACATGGTGAGTGACAAAATATTATTATGATAATATTATTCAGTAAATATTATGATAATTTTATTCAGCAACTAATGTTTTTTCAACATTAAATAGCAGTGTTCAGTGGCATAATAGGAGGGAGAGGAACCCTAGATATATGACCCCCCCCCTCCTCTCCATCTTGAGTTATCATCAATGATTTAACAAAAATCCATGATGCTTTAAAACGTATTATTTTTTCAACCCTCATCATATTTAATCTCAAAAAATGACATGATCCAACTTATGAAAATGTAAAAAAGTAAAATTTCATCTTACAAACATGAAACAAGTTGCATTGAATGAAACACATTTATAAAAAAGTTAGACTAACTAATTAAAAATTTCTTCAAAAACATTTGAAATGTTTTTACATTCAATGATATTGTATATATGGATATAACCTTTTTACATTACTTATAGATTTAATGAATCTCCTTTTAAAATAAATTCACTTATTAATATTTTGTTGATCAATCTTGCACATTACTGAAGTACATTACTGGAGAGATTTCTTTAATGCATTTTTATAGTAGATATTTTAAAATAAATTTTTATTATTGATTACTACCTTAATAATAATATTAAACAATTTATTTATTTATTTATTATTTAAATTTCATTGCTATTTCATTGCATTTTTATGCTATTATTTTTCTTTCTCATAAAACTTATTTTTTATAATGGGTTTTTTGATTCCAGCTTTACACTGGTTGAATCCATACTTTAAGAAAGTGACATTTAGTGAGAAGGTTAAGGTTAGTTTTGACACAAAAATATTAAATTGCAAGAAATTTCTTACTTAAAATAATTTAACACATAAAGTGCATTATTATAGCATGAACTCACTAATAAAATAATATTTTTTCTTTTATATTTAGGGTGTGTTAAAAAGCTTACAATATAAAGACCCTGTTGTTGTTCAGAGTATGGTTATTTTCAAAGTAAGTGAAACTTAAAAATTATATTTAATATTTTCAATTCATTGTTTTAGATCAAGTTTTGATCTCTTTTATTCGAAGTTTTTAAACAAGTTTACTTTTTTCCTCCTAGCATCCTGAAATAGGTGGTTTGGGTATGTATTCTCATTGCTTATTCATAAAAACTGTGCAATTCCTTGGGATTATTTTTAACTTTGTGTTTTTATTTTTATTGCTCTTCATGAAAGTAACCCCTCATCAGGACTCGACATTTTTGTACACTGAGCCTCCAACTGCTGTAGGACTCTGGATTCCTCTTGTTGATATCACTCTTCAGAATGGCTGTCTATGGTTCATTCCAGGATCACATAAAGGTATTATATTTTTACTTATTAGCAATCTCTAAAGCCAATTTAATTTTACATCATTTGGCAGATTTCACTTTTTAATATAACTTTTTTTAAAAGAGTCTTAGAAGAATTTTCACCTTTTAGTTTTAGTGTTAAAGTTCATAAATTATTTCACTGAACTTGATAGCTTATTTTGTTGTTTCGCTGCAGTCTCATTTTTGACATGTAAAAAATCCAATTACATTTTCTAAATTGATATTTTTTCTTATATGTCAAAGTTCTTATTGATATATGATTGTATATAATAGATTTGATAATCAGCATGATGTTGCGTGTTATCCTTATTGTTGTGCAATATTAGTAGTATAGGTGTATCATAGAAAAATATTGAACAACATGGACCAAATAAAAAATATCATGTAGTCTGCATTAAACAAAAATTTCACTCTTCATAGAAGCATAGGTTTATTTCAGAATTAAATAACTGCATTTTATTGCTTTGTATTAATAATTTTTAATTTCTAATTAATATTGTTTCTACATTGTTTTCAACAAGATCATAGAAGTATTATTATTAAATTTATCTGCTCCTGGTTTGCCAAGATTTAAACTTAAATTTACAAATCTATAATATTGCTTTCCAGCACAATTATTTGCATATTAGGCGAGTTTTATAAATTTTTCTTACGGGTTTTGAATGAATGCTAGATTAATGACCTTCAATCCAAAATCCTGTGAGTATTAGTAGTCAAAACACAGAATCATTTTAAATCATTTGATGCCCTGTCACCGGAACTATAAAAGTGAAATAGCAGATGAAAGAAGTAGTTGGGCTTATTCTATTTTTGAAGTATTTATCTCCGACAAGTTCTTTTTGGGCACTTTGTGCTGCTTCTTATGTTTTCATGCTTTTTTTGTGGAATAGAACATAATTATGATCTATTTTTGAGCTCGCTGAATTTTTCACTAAACAGAATTTCCTTAACAGTGTTATTATATGTTCAGCACACTTGCTTTTAGTATTTCATATGTCTCATCATTTATTTCTCACTTTAGTATTTTCTAGATTTCTCCATCCATTTTTTCAGTATTCTTTCTATTATTTCAGTTTTATAATCAGCACTATTTTTTCATTTCAGCACTATTGTTTTATTTTCACTCACCATTACTGACTATTTAAAATGTTTTTAAAAAATTCTTACAACTCATTCTACTCTTTAGAATTATTACTTCAACTTTGGTGATTTTAAATATAATTTTAAAGTTTATCTATACAAAGTTTTTTGTGCAATGAATTAAATAATTATTCTCATTAGTGGTTTTAAGATGAGTTAAATTCTTCACTTCAATAATTAATATTACTCAGTGTCTTCCAATTAAAAAAATATTGCACATCCTGAATGATATATAAATTAAATGTGTACTTTTACTCCTTTGAAACCTGACTGTGTACATTTTTCCTTACTTTAGTTTTCCTAATAACTAAATATGTTTTTCAATGATTTTTTGACATAATTATTACAATTCTTTTCCTTCATTCTTATCTATGCCAAACTTGGATGTTCATGCATATATTTAATACATACATTATTAAATATATGCATTAAGAATCATAACTTAGTTTTATAATGAATGTGTTTTATGAGCTAAATGGGATTTGAAATATTGTTTCAATCACATGGAAAATCTAATTAAACATCCATCACCATTGGGAAAGAATTAACAACTTCAGGAGAATTATTTTTAATCCTTTTCACATATACATATCCTTAACCTTGAATTAAATATTTTCAATGATCACTTAATTTATATGTAAATAATATTTGCTTTATTACAGAAAATATTTATCAAAGGTATGTGAGAAATCCTAGTGGTAATCCACCGTTAGTACTTAAAGGAGAAATTCCTGAGTTTGATGAAAGCTTATATGTTCCAGTACTTCTGAAAAAAGGTGAAACTTCAATAGATATTTTTAAAAAATTTATCATTACTAAAATTGGTATTCATATTTAATTAATACTTGTATTGCAGGAGATTGTGTGGTTATCCATGGCTCTGTTATTCATAAAAGTGGAAAAAATACTTCAGACAAATCAAGACCTATTTACACTTTTCATATTGTTGAGCAAAAGGATACAGAATACAGCAAAGAAAATTGGTAATTCTTTCAATATGATTTTGTTGCAAATGAGCAGGCATTTAAATATTATTTCTTTTATTATTCTGATAAAAAATTGATACCTTTTTGAAGGAGTTATATTAAACAAGGTGTCCACTCTAGAAATTAGCTACTAGGTCACAATTAAACTGTTAGAGATGACCATATACTTCATTTTTGAATCAATAAATGAACTGAAAAATGTGTGAAGTTTTTCTACTTTCCTAGGAGCATATCAGTCATATTAAATAAAACATTCTTCATGCATTAGCATTTGTTGTAAAAAGAAAGTTGCGGTCTTCAAAACAAAAACCGATTCAATTATGATGTTTTGTTGTTATAAAACTACTAGCAGCTGCCTTAAGAAGCATGCCATGGAAAAAATCTTAAGTCATCTGAAATAATAGCATTCAAAGCTTCATAATTTGGTTTGGCTCAAAGGTTTGTCTTAGTCACTGAAAATTATTAAAGTTCTAAAAAATATGAACTTTTATATTTAAGTTAACCAATTACTGTGTACCAATTTACTGTGTAATAGTTTTTTTTAATTAGAACCAATTTACTGTGTAAGTTTTTTTATTCCCTAAAGTACATTTTAATTGTTCAAGTCATCTGCTTATCAAAGATAAGAAAAATTCTTCTTGCTTACTAATTTCAATGAAGTTTTCCTTTAATGAATATATTTCTATCAGGCACTGGACTTTTTTGAAAAAGATCAAAGGTTGGTAAAAAATGTAATTATTGAAATTTGTGTTTGTTTATATGAAAAACTGACTAAAATATTTTGTTAAAAATGTTTATGTAAATTTTATTCTATAATTTTTTTTTAAAGCAATGAATAAACATGAATTATTTTCTGATAGTTAGCCTACAACTCCTGTGAGTGTATAATTGGTAATATTTATGTCTTGGTACAATAACTTTTGGAAAATATGCATTACATCCAGTTTTTATTCAAAATACTTTTTAAAAGGTGTTATGAACATGCCATTAATATATTTTTTTCTTTACAGGTTACAACCATCTGAGGTATTGCCATTTCCATCAGTTTATTCGAATTAACATATCATATAGATTATAAATAAGGAATTATGGTAAAAAGTGAATGTGTTCACTTTTTTCTAAAATCTAATGGATAAACATTATTTTTATACAATTTTATCACATTTAATTCAAATAAATATTTTTTTCTTAAAATTTGTATGTATTTGTTGCAAACTTTTGAAAAGTGACCGATACATTTTTACCTATGAAATTATTGACATCAAAAAATCTTACTTCCTAATTTCTATGCCTGTTGTTATGGTTAAAGATATTACTCTAAGTTAAAAAGTACAAAGTATTAAAAATCGATTTTTTATTTTAAAAAAAACAAGCAGAAATAATCATCTGTTTGAAAACTATACAAAAGAAAGGTAATATAAAAAATATAAGCATTCATGATTCTAGGAAAATACAAATATTTGGTGCCACAAGATCGTTTTAGTTTCATTTTCTCCGTCACTATTAGTTTGTAGACATTGCTGGCAGTTCTTCGGGAAGCGGCCTTCTCTTGTAAGCTGCATGGGTTGAGATAAATACTATCAAAAATGCAAACACAACCATGCACAATCCTAAGGAGTTCCCCACTACTGCTTTTGGAACATATTGATTAGTTGTATAGTTTCTGTGCAAATACAAAGAAAAAAAATTAGATTGAAGGTTTGTTACGTACATATAATCATGAACCTTAAAATTATAAAATATTATGTTAAAAAAAAATATTATAACAATATGTTAAAATTTTGAACAGCATACTTTATAAATTTCATTTCTAAAATGTCTACTTTTATTAGCATTAACATAAGTGATTTTATCTAGAAAAAAAAGGATTTAATAGCTTTGTTGCAATAAAATTATCTAAGTAAACACATACTATATGATGTTTTAGAAAAAATATTCAAACTGCTCCAGTATATGTTCACATAAGATTATGAACGTTGTTTGAATATTGGTTATAAATGGAAGAAAATGAACTCTTATAAACAATATTTTCAATTATGATGTTTAAGAAGTCACGCATATAAATTCTAGATTGGTATTAAAGGTATGCGATTATGATCAAAATTAATTGTTTGACAAACATTAAAAAAAAATATTTTTCTATGTAATGGATTAAATAAAACATCTCTAGAACCAAATATACCAGATAAATCGTAAAAATTAGAAGATGAGTGTTTTTTGGCTGAAAAGAAATATAAAGTAAAATCCTCCTAATTTAGAAATTTATCAAATGATTTTTCTAAAATATTGCTGGTAACATAAGAGATATGTTACTCAATTTCTTAACCATAAAAATAAGCTGCATTTAAATTTTTTTTTAACACTGCAATTCAACTGATGAATAACATAGAATATTCCATTTTTTTTCAAGTATAGAATATTTAGAATTTGTGTAGTTACAGAAATATTCTATAATTTTAATAAGCAAATCGTCAAATCTGAAATTCAGATAAAGCACGAAGCATTCTGAAAAGTTCTTAGCATATTATATTTAATCATATTTAAATCACCTTAAAAGTATTGCATTTAGGGGAAAATATACTTTTAAAATGCTTAATTTTCTAGAGAAACGTATAGAGAACATGCCTGTCTCTTAGATGTTGAGAACGATAAATTTGAAAGTATAATCACAAAATTTTGTTTCCTGAATGTATCTAGAAAGGAAACCAAATGAAATAGATTAAGGATATCAACATTGTGTTAAGATAATGTTTAATGACATTCTTATTTTTTTCAAAAATAAGCGCCAGTATATGTTTAAATACTAGAATATAGTAATCCCGGTGGCAAAATACAGTGTGCTAAATTTGTTGCGACTCGAAAAACATTCGAACTTCACAATCCAAAAATTGGAGAATTTATTTTAGTAACGTCTGATAAGTAATATTATATATATATATAAAATCTATTCTTGAAAGAATGGCATTCGAATCCGCCTAATGGAGCAGAGGGAAAGAAAGAAAATCGGTTTTCTATAAGATAATTCCATCAAAATTTAAAAATGTCAAACAGCACTAAAACGTGTTATATAAATATTCGAAACAATTCGTTAAAATTTTGCTTCTAAAGAGCATTTTTTGGTACTTTTTCATTAAACCGGCGCAAATCTCATCAAGCAGACTTTGCTTGGCGAGGTGCTGTCGCCAGAGACTTTTTGTCGACAGCACACAGTCGCCATTATGGCGCAGGTGAAAAAAATGGCCGCGACTTTCTTTAAAAAATGTGGCGGCAAAAGGTTACCGGCAGCGATATTCCGTTTAGCGGTTCCATCATTATTGGCGACCTTTCGCTTGCGCCGGTATAATGGAAAAATACTATTTTTTTCCAATATTTTTAATTTTTTAAATAGATATATATTTTAAAAAGACATTTATACATAGTTATTTTAATGCAAATATTAATATGTTTGTCACACAAGAATGCATGAAATATGACCAATAATATGCATCATTTATTTTCTGCTTGCAGTATGCGTCTCTTACCAAATTGGTTTCTATATAAAAATGGTGTGATCATTGACTTTCGGGATCACTTCTACATAATGACATCGAATTGAGAATTGCATAAAAATGCGATACTTACTCTGTCCAAAGCAATTTTTCGGTAAGACCCATCTCGGCCGTTGCCACAGCCATGACGAACAAACCTAAGCCAAAGAATGTGTGAAATGGCATTACCCGGGCTCGCCACACATTAGGTACCCATGGAAGCATGAAGGTGACAAAACTACCAAGATACTGCAATGAAGGGAAAAAAACAATTATAGCATCTGCCTGACTTATGCTCGTGTTCCATTTCAACTTATAAATCATAGTTAAATATATGGGATGTCCATAAATTACATTTATAAGGTACCTTTCTGTTAGAAAAGCACAGCGAGAAATCGCCAAATGATGTAAAATTCCGCCGAATTTGGCATTATGGGCTCTTTTATTGTTTTCCATTCGCTTCGCTTGGCTATTTCGCTCGCGTTTGATTCACATTGGCGACATTTACGCCCCGCTAAGGGCAAAAGTACTCGTATGTATCTTGGAAAGTAAAAATGCGTACTGTGGATTAATTTTTTTAAAAAAATTAATTAAAAATTAAGCTAAATTTTGCTTTTGTTTCAATATTAATATGCGAAAATATTATAGCACCAAGAAGAATTTTACACTATTTTAAAAGCTGAATTAAATTTAAAAAAATTATCAGTTTAATAATCATGCATTTTAAAAAAAATCTTGGTTATTCATTTATTTATTTATTTATTTTTTACCTATTTACAAACAATAAATTGCATTGCTTCTTTAAAATTCAAAACGTTCCCACTGTTTCAATAAATATTTAATAGCGGGATTTTCTTCCAATACTGAAAGCTAAAGAGAAGATTCTGTTTAATATCTGTATAATTTACAGGGTGTATAATAATACTGCGAAATTTTGATCATAGATGAATCGCACTTTTACGTTTTAATTGGCACTATAATGTTACGAGATAAAACAAGTTCATATGCACAATGAAAAGAATACACGCAAGGCATTATAACACGGCTTGCCTCAATGGCAGTTAATATGGATTAAATCATGGGCATGAAAATAATTTTAACCAATATTCTCGACAAACCAGCTCTTGGCCACAGGTAATAAAAGATAGTTAGAAGAGCTTAGATTTCCAAAATGGTCGTCAAACGATATACAACCACAATCTCCGAATCCGTAATAATAAGCTATTTTCCATCTAACGCTTAAAAGTTCGAAATTTGAATGAAAGATTAACACAGAAAAAGCAAACTAAAGTCTCCCATCATAAAATACAAAAATTCACTTACCTGGAGGCCAAACATGCCAAAAGTGGCTATTCCTATCCAGCTGTGCAAAGAATAGAAATCTGCTTTTTTTGTTCGTCTGTGGTTCTCGAGCATGGCAGCCAGTGCTATGGATGAGCAAAGAACGGCAAAAACGTGCAGCGTTGCATGGATGATCTTCAGAATCCATTTTGGCATGAAACTAAGAACTCTGTATATGATGATAGCTTCGGAAGAAAAACGAATTCATTTTTAATTGTATAGTTAATTATAAAGTACATGTTGTTCAAGTACAATATTGTCACGTAGATAAAGCTCAAGAACATACAGGAAGTAGAGCTAAACTAATTGGGTCGATCTTATTTTAGCCCACCTTTGGCGATTTTATTCAAAAATTGTGAATAGTGCCGCATTGAAAAGGAACAATCGAATCTACATAGCCGAATGGTTATAACACTGATCTCATAGTCAAGAGATGGTTAGTTCGAATTGCAGTATATTCAAAATTAGTGTACATATTTTTCTTTGATTTGTTTCTCCTTTATTTCGTGTGCCAGAAGACACTGAACTTTTTTTAAATAACTGACTTTTTTTTTTGACAGAAGACACTGAACTTTTTTTAAAGGTGGGCTAAAATGGGATTTTACCAACTAATTTATTAACCCAACTATGCACTGAGAACACCATGACTGAGAGATCTTCGTCTTTTACACCAGCAAAGAAAGTTCCAGAATACATTTCCGGCAAACAGGAAGAAAAATCCATTGCACTTATTTAGTAAATTTAAAAAAAAGTTCAGTGTCTTTTGGCACACGAAATAAAGGAGAAACAAACCAAGGAAAAATATGTACACTAATTTTGAATATACTGCAATTCAAACTAACCATCTCTTGACTATGAGATCAGTGTTATAACCCTTCGGCTATGGAGATTCGATTGTTCCTTTTCAATGCGGCACTATTCACAATTTTTGAATAATTTTATTAAAAGAACTGATAAAATCCATCAAAGTTGCATAGCATAAATTAGTTAATAAATGCTGTACTTCATATTTTATTGGGTTGTTGTTGATTTATTTATTGGGGTAAGGGCCATAGTTGTCTATACTGCGCCAAGCATATGTTATATTTTATTGGGAGCGTTACTATGTTAAATTAGCCGTTACTATGCAAGCATAGCTTATAGCGTGGACCGATGGAATTGAAATCATTTGAGATGGGTGATTATCTCTTGACAAATTGCTCTTATTGGTCAATTCGTACTGAACTATAAATTTATTATTTTAACTGCTCTTGCCAAAAAGAAATAAGTAAAAATGAGATCTAGTGAAAAAGGAGGAAATTCATTCAATTCATGAACCTTTGTGTTATGAATCCTATATTTGCTAACTGAGTATGACTTTTGGGAGCACTTAATTTTATAGTTTATTACTTTAAAAAATTCAATTCTCATTGTTTATCAGTCTTATAAATGTGATTAAAAAAATCTATATTTTTGATAAATAGTAAATCGTTGAAATTATATACCATGCATAATATTGCATTTAAAATTGTAGGAAGCGGTCATCATAACGGCTTGAAATAATATTTTAAAAAGAAATAGGGAAATTAAAATTTTAATTCAACGAAACGCTTCATTTCTGTGATATTAAATTGATTTTTTATAAGCCTACCATTATTGCTGTAATTAAAAAATAACAATTATTTAAATATAAACGAATTGTTTTAAACACTGCTATGCTAAAATGTTTAGAATAAGAAGCTTGAATCTTCATATATTTTTTTAAATCTTTTCATTGCGTATTTCAGAATTTTAGTATCTAGTGTTGAGATTGTGAAATATCCAGTATTCCCTGAACCATGATAGTGTATTTTAAGATTGACGTTTTGAAATATCTGAATATGACAAGTGACAACTGTGGATCGACTGAGGTTGGCTGGTTGTTTCGATTTTTTGGCGCAAAAGCCAGGTTTGGCCATGCTGCGCCAAATCAACGGTAAGGAAATAATGGCAAACAATAAAACCACACATATTAAAAACAAAAGTGGAAAGTATCAACATAAAAACTGAGATAGACCCATATTTGTCAATTTGAAAGCGAGAACAATATTACATCTACGTAGGCTCTGTCGACATTCTTAAGACACTTGATATATTTCAAAAGGTTCTTTATTTCAAGCGACTCCGTATCAAAATTATGTTACAGCTGATAACCAGAAAAATTCGAGATTTTCTTTGTCTTTTCTACATTTTACCATTCATTTACGAGTCACAATGAAGATCTTGTGGAATGCTTCTGAGTAGAAGCCACTGGCATCCAACCTATTTCTGAAGGTTCGTAAATCCAGATATCCAGCAATCGTTGATCGATATATTTCAAAAGCTGCAGCAAACGACGCTCATGAGTGAAATTTTTTGGCATGGTGACAAAATATATCTCAAAATAAAAGATACGTGGCATGAATAATAAAGATTATAAATCTTTTACAAGAAAAAAAAAAGGCATGATATCATCGATTGCGAATGACTTTAGACTTCAATATCTACAAAATGTTTCAATATGAACAGTACATGTTTAAAGCCAACTTTCTTTTTTTTCCACTTATACTCTACATTCCTTTTAGTGAGGAATGAATTCTATTTGGCCCAAAATTTTTAATTTAAACTTTCCACATGTTTTAATAATAATAATGCTCTTTCACTTCCCATTCTCTCGGCGCATTTGCTCTTTACTATAATGTTTCCAACTCTACTATTACCCAATTCCTCTTCCGGCAATGTACATCTGACAAAAATTTTGCACATGGGAGCAAGTCACCCAAAAGAATATACTCAACAAACTCCAGAAAGTTAACTTTGAAACGCACAACATAAACAAAACTTACCATCGCCGTAGCAAAAGACTAGACCTAGTACCATTAGCAGAGGATGATAATAAAACTGCTGTTTGGGGTCTTCCCAACCGAAGCCCTCATACATTTGACACCAGCGAATCACAAGGGCGATGCAGAGGAGGCCGAACACTTGAGATAAGATGACAGCTACCCAGAAGGTCAAATCCTTGATTCGTCCACCCTGCTGAATAGGCAGTGGTCTCGGAGGTTTCGAAAAACTTCCATGTAGGTCATCACGGGAACTTTTTTTCTCATCTAAAGTCAAAAAATCAGGATGAAACATTTCTTTTTAAAGTCAAAACAAAACTTCAGTGCATCAAGAGTTAACTCTATTATGATTAGATAGAAATTTGGATTTATCTACTCATTCAATGCTTAAATACAATTATTTATTTGTTTATCAACTCATATTCACCAACTCACAGAAAGAGCTTACAGCTAGGGTATGAAATTTGTGACCCATGACTAATATCTTTACTGTTTGCAAATACAGGGTGATTCATAATGAATGGAAAAAAAGAAAACATGATTGTGAACATTGTAATTAATATATTTAGAAAATTCAAATTTTCCTCAAAACTACATTTATTCAAGTTTCTACAAGTGTTCAATATGTGCCCCTCCGGTGACAAGACAAATGTCTACATGGTAATCAAGCTCCTGCCACACTCGTGATAGCATACCCCCTTGATGGAGTTCAACACTGCAGTTCTCCATTGCTTCTTGCATAAGTAGCCGATATCCTAGAACTGCTTCACCCACCTGCTTATGTTCTGCCGATGCGGTGGTTCTTTATGAAATTTCGTGCGAAAATGTCTTTGCACAACACTTACCGAGGAGGTTTTGGCATATTCGAAAACGAAGTACGCTTTCTCCTGCACGGACGACATTTTGTTTAACAGCTCCTCTAGCGGCGAATTCGTCTTTCGATGATTTTTCCCAGTTGTCAAATAAAACTTATATAATTGTAGTTGCAGAATAAATTTGCATCGGCTGAATAAATCTATTGCGGCAGTCACATTGCGCTATTCTTTTTGGCCCATTCATTATGAATCACCCGGCATAACTGAATGTAACAATTTTTTTTTTTAAATTAAATAAAGTATCATAATTCAATTTTAAAAATTGCTATTTATAGGCAACAAAAAGCTTGTGGGAACCAGTTGGATATCTGTCATTTTAATTGGCAATCAACTTTGACGAATTTCATTTTTATCACAACAAAAGAAAAAGATGTTATATTTCAGAAAGAGCATTGAGGATGTTGACTGATTAATTATGTTTACAACACTACATTAATAGGTGAGTAAAGTTCACAAAATCAGTAATTATTGAAGGTGGGGTGGAGGGTTATTGTTGATGGGTAGAGTAGGGGCGAGAACGAGAGAGCAATAAAAGTTTTATATAAGATAAAGCACTTCTCGGAGGCCCCGGTAGGGTTCCGTCAGTATTTTATTCTGCGGAATCGCATGAAGTAGAATGATGGTGGGATGACAAACGATTATTGATGGTGTGTAATGATAGTGAGTTTTCACATGAAATGCAAGTACAGTAAAAGCTCCTTATTCGCGCTTCCTTCATTCGCGTTTTCACTATTCGCGGATTTAAAAAATGTGACCCAATTCCTATATTCGCAGCTAAAAATTTCTTTATTTGCGGTTTCTTTATTCAACCTGCCAGTGTTTTTGCGTGCTTATAAGAAAACGTGGGTTACAAGCGCTATTTTTTGTGACTGGTTCCGGAATTGTTTTTTTTTTTTTTTTTTTTCTGAAGTTGAAACGTATTTTTTTAAAAAAGAATTTAGACTTTAAAGCACTTCTAGTTTTGCACAATGCACCTGATCATCCTAGCGAACTTGAAACTATGCATCCAGATATAAAAGTGACATTTTTACCTTCCCAACACGACGGCTTTGCTTCAACCTATGGACCAAGAAAAAATCCAAGCCTTTAAGCTTTATTACATTAGACGAACCTTCAAAATCATATTGGATAATATGGAATGTAATTCTGATATGAATGTTATGGAATGCTGGAAGAAATTTGATATAGCAAAATGCATCGTTAACATAAAAGAATCATTGGAAGAACTGAAGCCACACACATTGAAGTCATACTGACCTGCTGTCATGTGACCTGCTCTGACGGCGGAAAATGACGAAGAATCTATGCAAGTTCAAACTTTGACTGCAAACATAGCCGAAATCACGAATGGAATAGGACGAGATGGGTTTGAACAGATAGAATCAAGTGACATTCAGGAATTGCTTGAATCGCAAGATGAAGATTTGACTGAAACCGACTTGGAGGAAATGCTAAATTCACAGCCCATTGAAGAAGAGGCTTCAGCAAGCACTGAAAACGTGACATTTAATTTGAAAAATCTTTGTGAAGGTTTAAGAATGGCAAATGAGCTTTGTGCTGTCTTTATGAACATTGATCCGTCTATGGAACGAAGTCTTATTCTTAAGAGGCAAATTGCTAATGCGACTGTTGCGCATCAGTCTGAATTGAAGTAGCTTTTAAAAACTGCCAAGCAAGAGAAAAATACAAAATTCTTCAAACCGTTACCTACACCTTAAGATAATTAATCAAAATGTTCAAAAACTTCAATTAAATTGATTTATTTATATATATTATTTTGTCACCTAGGAACGTATCCCCTATAATCCTATATAAATTACCATTCCGTATTCACTGTTTCTGTATTCGCGGCAGATTTATGGAACACATACGCGCGAATAAAGAGCTTTTACTGTACTAAAATTGACGCAATCGGAACTGGTGTTAAGACTGTAGAATTATGTCACGTTTTTTTCCCCCTTCTATAAAGAATATAAAATAAAATGTATATTTGAGATTTTTCCTGAAAATGATGCAGGGGAAAATGAACAACCATTGATAGTTTAATTAGGAGCCCTAACTAAATTATCAATGGTTGTTCATTTTCCCCTGCATCATTTTCAGGAAAAATCTCAAATATACATTTTATTTTATATTCTTTATAGAAGGGGGAAAAAAATATGAACACTATGTATAAGAAATAACAGATGAAGTTCACAGGCAAGCAATAATAATTTCAAAGCTACCAACGAGATTTCTCGTCTTTCAGATACTTTCAATTATAGGTTTCTATTGGCTAAAATCTGTCTCTTATGCCAGTTTAGATAAAAGTAATGGTATCTTCATATATGTATTAGAAAGTTCGAACTATCTAAAATGGTAAAGGAAACAAGTTTTAGCCCACAGAAACTTGTAATTGGAAGTATTTGAAAGACGGGATATATCACAGGTAGTGTTGAAAGTGTTATATATATATATATATATATATATAAGCTGCATTAACATCTTAAAGTCACTAACTTTGAAGAATTCTAAAAACTTGTTCAAAACACTCTACAAGAGAGATTATTAAATCAAGTATCAAATCCGGCATGAAATGCCTCTTAGATAAAAATTGCACATAAAAAAAGTGTTTTTCAGAAATTTTAGAAGATTTTCAATTTAAAGATTGAGCAAAATGTTATTCTCTCGGGAAACACATGAGTGTACAAAAATTATTTTTCCATTTTAAAATCCAGAAAATGAATTTTTCAGTGATAATTTTATTTTGGAAAGATTTTTTTCCTTAACCTTAATATTTCTTTTTTTTTTTTTAATATCATTTATATTTTGCCAGATATTTTCCATTGATAAATGTTAAACACTTCTATTTTATTTTGCATATTTCATGTTTATAAAGAAATAATTTTTAATTCATTTCCACTTGTACTACAGTTTTGAAAATGTTTGGCTGTTAATTTCCGATTGTAATAACTATAGCTCTTAATTATTAATTAATATACCATTTTAGCAAAAAATAGATTTCGTGGAGTGGTATCTAAAAATTATTTTTAGAAATATTAATTTTAAGATTCCAAAATATTTTTAATCGTGAATTATGATATATATAAAAGATTAAGAAATAGGAACTCAAAAATAAAATAAGTTTTCTCAACTCCACAATTGTAAAATTTAAGTAATTTTAAATATCGTTTTATAAATATAACTAAAATTGGAAAGTATTTTTTTAAATAAAAATCAAAAAACATTTTTAAAAATTAAGGTTTGATGGAATCTAAAAGAAGAAATTCCTAGATTTTTATTGAAAGTTGAATTTATATTACAAATATGATTAAAATTCAATTAGAATTTTTTTTATCAAAATACAATTATAAAAGATGTTTAGATTATTATAAACACTTATTTATCGAAGAATTTAGCATCAAATTTAATTTAATTTATTTCACAACCATTATATTTAAAGATGAAATACCTTCATAAGTTTCCATATACGTGTTTCGATTTTTGAAAATAAACAGAACAGTAATAATCACGTTGAACATAAAAGTTTCTTTCATGAAAAAAAAAAAAAAATAGATGCGAAATATTTTATTCCAAACATTCAAAGCAGAGAATTTTGTTCTTAAAAAATTATAAATATCAGGTGATAAAATCTGCTTCAATGATTTAAAAATATATATATTTAAAAGAGATCTTATCAAAAGATATTTCCGACCGTGGCGCCATCCACAGTTAAAAAAATAAAGTATTACAAGAAACTTCCATAAACGGATTTCAAAAAGCTTTAGGAAACTCTTTTTAAAATTAACTTATCATTTCCATACCTGAATTATCTTTAACTCGTCTATGAACATTTGCCTTCTCCATTTCGTGCAACTTTATCTTTCATTTATTCTAAATACGTTGTTTAGAAATCATTTCTAGAATCTTCTTCATTCGAAATGACAAGTCATCTAATCTAGACGTGACCTTGACTGTTAACTCCAAATAAGCCGCATGGCGCGCAAAACTTAAATTTTCCCCAACTGAATGTTTATCCCTAATTTTTTTCCCCTTCGGCAGATCGGAGAGTTTTATCATTTTTATTTATCGTGCACTAGAGAAATATGGGTAGAAAAAAAAAAACATTGTAATCTTTGAAATAAAAGAACTCGCGATGTTGACGAATTTTTTAAATCTCTCAACTAAATTCGTTTAGAGGAAGTCTATCTATTCGGTTGTTCGAATACATGTTAAATTCAAAACGGACAGAGCTGGATAGATATAATTCAATGCACAGATTTAATATCTAGAAAATGTATACTTATCGAACTTCGAGATAAATCCAACACGTTGTTGACCGTCTGTCAGTGCGTCCTTCAAAGTCAGATGCACGATTATTCAAAAACGCAATGACTTAAATACATTAAATTTAATATATTTTGTGACAACAATTGTAATTCAGTGCCAAATTTCGGCTTCGATTGATTGTAAAAAACGGATTGATGTAAATTCGATTTTCGGATAGCATTAATCACATGTCAGGGATTAACTGCCAAAAAAACTAACCAACGATCACAAGAGAGATTCAGCAATAATGTTAATACAGTAAACTCTCGCTACAACGATACCCGATACAACAATAACTCCCTCTACTACAATAATGTTTTGTGGTGCCGGTGATTTTGCATATAAACTAATGTTAATCTCCCCTCAATATTGCGATATTCTCTCGAACAATAAACCTCTGTAAAACGATTTTTTCAATCTAAATTTCAGTATTATTTTCTCCCTTTATAATAATATTTTGATTTTCAAATGCTTTTTTTTTTTTTCGTTTTCTTGTGTTATTTTTTTCCGTCTATTAAGACTCATTGTGGATATTGTGGAAGTTGGTGGGAAGTAACAGAAAAAACCATTCGGAATTGCTGGGAAAAGACTGGTCTTTGTGTTATGGAAGATATGAAATCTGATAATGATGAAAATTCCATAGACAATGATCTCTCAGATGATCAAGAATGTGTTTTTCACATCAAAAACTCCGTATCCCAACTTGAAGAAACAAGCCGTAAAAAGTTTGGAATTAGTATAGAAGACTATTTAACAGCAGATGATGATCTTATGGTTTTCGCAGGAGTTACTGATGAAGATATTCTCTATGAAACTACTGATGAGATTGGAAACAATGATGATGAAGATGATGATATTGATAATACAGGTCCATCGCAGTCCTTATTGTCATCTCAGGAAGCTCTTCAATCTGTGAATTCTCTACGGACATTTTTTTCAAGTCTTCCGTCGACAAGTGAAGAACATTTTCGTGCACTAGACTCATTGCATACAGTATTGGTGAACTTAACAATTAAAAAATGAATAAACAAACAAAAATATTGGATTATTTTCAATAAAAAGTGTTTTCAGGTATGTGAATATTTCTGTGCTTATTTTCTGAATTTATCTTATTTTTTTATTTTTTTGGTATTTAAACCACTATTATTAGTATTTTACAAATTAATTTCTTCTAAATATAGACTTAAAAGTAGTATGTTATGCACCTTAAACTAATAATAATAATGAAAAAAAAAACTCTTATTAAATGTTCAAAATATGTGGGCCCTCGATATAACAATATGCCTCTCTACAACAATATATTTATTTGGTCCCTAAAATATTGTTGTAACGAGGTTTCACTGTATTTCGTGATTATTATACACCAAAGCTATACAAGGTGTTTTTTACTTGAGGTGAGGAAAAAAGGAGGATAACTCCGTCCGAGTAGAGATTATGCAAGAAAATTTTACGGAGATCATCCCCTCTGGTTATCTTAGTAAGAATTTGCGATGCCACTGTTCTTTCGCTGTGACGTGTTTCAATAGAACACACAAAAATTATTAACAAAGATTATAACAAGAGAGTTGCAGATTTAGTTTTTTATTTTTTTTTATTTCTGCAACCAAATTGATACGTAGTGGGATATATATGGTGATGTTGGCGAAATCTCACTTTATCAAACAATTGGTCGCATTTGACGACGAATTGGTCCGACAAGAATACTGACCGCTTTTAATGCAATTAAATCTTTTAATCTCAGATATAAATAAATAAAAAATACTCGGACTAAACAGTTTAGCCGTCTTTTGGCAATGCAGGTAGCGAAACACCCTTTCCCCTCTACATTTTAAAAGCTAATTTTTTTTATTGGTTTTAATTTTTATGTAAATAGTTTTAAGAAATAAATTTAGACAAACTAAATAACGACAAAAAAAAGCTTTATTTGCAGATAGCTTTCTAAAAAGTTGATTCAGAATATCGGATATTAAAAAAAAATGACGATTGAAATGTAGAAATTTAAAATTTTTTTTTATCCCATTCTAAATATTTACAAATATTACTTTTCTTTAAATTACAAAGCCTCACATTTCTTTTTTAGAATTATAAAATAATACGGCCATGAAATGGTAACTAATTACAAATTTCCTTAAAATCATGCTCCAAAATTTATTTGAACAGTACTTTGATTTAAATTTGAATAAATCCGATTTCAAAATTTATAGGACCCCTAAACAATTGGCCATTTACATATTTAAATGTATGAACCTCCCTTAAATGCACGAAATCCATGACATTAGAAATCATTAACTCGGTATCTAAAAAGATTATTCAACCATTATATACAGAAAACCATCGACTAACGACCATAATCCATTTACGAATTTTATTCATAATACAAAACATTCGTTAAGTGAAACAATTTTTTTTTTCATAGAATCAATCAATAATTGATTGTGCATTGAATCATGCATTCCATTCTTTAAAAAAAATACTCAAATAAAATTAATAAATGTTCTTTTACTAGCCGCCTTTGGCGACCTACCGGTTCACCAAACTTAATGCTCGTAAAATTTTTAATAATTACAGTCATAACATAATATGTATCTATAATTTTCTGTTAGCTCTTATAGAATTTATGCTTAAATTAAAATGGAAAGATTAATCTGCAATTAATATAAGAATATTTTTTAAAAAAAAATGTGTGTACTGAAAACAGAGTCGATAAGCATTTAAACTTTTTGGCCACTAAAAAATATTTTTCTTAATTTATGTGATATCTCAAGAAGTTTTTAACAATTTTTTTCAGATTCATCATGAGCAGATAGATTAATCTACAATGTTTAATTTAAATACATCGCATTCTAAGAAAATTAACAGAATCGTTTTAAATAGTCGATGGAAAACATGTTAAGCCTTCAAAACTAAGTCCGTATCCATTGAAAATAGAGTTGTCAACAATCAGAACACAATACGCATGCGTGAATTTTCAACATCAATGCATGAATTTTCTAAGCTAGTTGGGGTAACTCTGCGCAGATTATAAATTTTTAATTTCCTTTTTTCTGTTTTATTTTAATTTAAAAATACTTCAGAAGGAATCAGAAAGATCGATTAATTAACAATGTTTAATTTCAAATGCATCAAACGCTAAAAAATAAACAGAATCGTTTGAAATAATCGGCCAAAAATATGTTAAGCCTTACCTCGTTAGCGTGGGGGAAAAACTCAATGAAAAGATTTTTTGGCCAAAAGTTAATTATTAAAATTCTAATTAAAAATTCGTAAAAAGGGACAGCAGGTGCACATTTCCGACCTCCAAGATATACATGTGCCAAATTTGGTAACTGTAAGTGCAACGGTCTGGCTTATAGAGCGCCAACTTACGCGCACGCACACACATACACATTGAGCTTTATTATAAGAATAGATAATGCATTTTCCTATAAGAAATTTCTTAAAGACCTTCACTTTTGCTTACGCTTCACCTTAGCGAAAATTAGACGCTAAATTGTCTTTAAATGAACTTCCTCATAAGGTCGCTGCTTTTCAATGAATATTGCAACAGTTATCAGTTTCCTCTCTTTTTTTCTCCAGAGAGCTGATGCTATATTGAGGCTGTTATCTTTTCCTGTCCTGACGAAATCTTCTTGTTATGACATAGAATGTAGTTCCTGACTCTGCTTCTACTTGTTCTAGCATGTTATTAAATTATCTCTCATGTCGTGATCATGAAATCATGCCGCTAACCAAAGCTGCCCTACACATGCACGCACGCGTACACACACTCATATAAATTAAGTTCCACTTCTAATTTGACAAATTACTAAACAAAGCATCAACTAATGAGCATTAAATACAGACTCCTTTTTAAAAGATACACATAGCCATGGTCCTGCATATAAAATCAGCCCTACTCGTTTTACGTAACACTCTCTCTCTCTCTCTCTCTCTCTCTCTCTCTCTCTCTCTCTCTCTC
>JAPMOQ010005572.1:3684840-3719134 GCA_026543055.1 Argiope trifasciata
TCTCTCTCTCTCTCTCTCTCTCTCTCTCTCTCTCTCTCTCTCTCTCTGTGTGTGTGTGTGTGTGTGTGTGTGTGATGGGTTTTAATGCATCAGTCCACTGGTTTAGATTATTGTTTTATTGAATGATTAAATATAAGATGATTTTTACAATGAAGTTTCACTGATGAAGAACTAATTGAGATGTCATGGAGATTAACAGTAGATATGTCAGTTGCTCTTTTCCACCTATGCGTGACACCTTGAGCGTTTGCAGATGAATTCTTCAACACAAGAATTCCAGTTTCGGCCCTTTTAAGAGGATCATGTCTCAACGGTTTCCAATCGCGACCCTTCTCAGTAGCGGACGGTCCATATTCCTTGGTGTCGGGAACTCCCTCTCCCCTCTGACTGCTGATTAACACCGGAAGAAGTGCTGAGCGCCCTCTCGTGGAATTAATTTACGACATTATATATCACTTGTTTAGATAAGTTTGAGTGTACTTTGACACCTGATTCACTCTACCCATATGAAAAATTTATCAAATTTATAGAAATAATCTAGAAAAAAAAAATTCAAATTTTTACCAATGCTGCCGATTTTAGACGTAAGTACAGAAAAACTTTTTACAAAATTAAAATACGTCATGAAAACGTTTGATTGGGCTTTCAAAAATTCCATATAAACAAGAAATATTGAATTATAACGATGTTAGTGATAATGATAATGTTTCATTGATAAAAATCAGTTCAAGATTTACTAGATTCACGCCAGTGCCTCAATATAAAGCAGTGAAAATGAATTCTCCAAACTTATTTTGCCTACTATTAAATAAAAGTGTAACTCTTCAACTCCCACCCGGCATTAAAGGTTGAACTTAAAGTAAGAGAAACGAATGCCTTGCATGACATTGGTGAACAATAGTTACGAAATAAGGATATCTGGAGCGAATTCGGCCTTTTTACTGGATCAATCGATTGATCCATGTCTGTGTCGCCGTGAGTGGTAGTACCTGAAAATCGAAAATCTATTTTTACAGCTGACTGAAACAAATTTTATACAGCCACAAAATTATATATTAAATTTCTGAAAATTAAGTGATCGCATCCTGTAAATATAGAGTTTATAGATTTATGAAAGTATTAACCGACAGACAATTAACTCCTAAAAGAATTAAGTTCCAAAGTGAATAGGCATATACACATTAAATGCTAAGTCTGTGTATCGAATTTCATCTATCTAGTTCTCTTCATTTTACAGTTAATTTACAATAATCAGGCTGAAAGACTCCTCCCAAAATTTGATGAGTAGACAAATTTGGTGAAAAAGTGCCTACTAGATATCATTTATCTGGCACAAGATCTTTTTAATTCATCATGTTCGTAGATAAAAGGGCAAAAATGTGTTATTCAAACTCGGGCAGGTTTAAAAAGCGAAAATTCATGAAATTCTTGAGTTCGAATTTTTTGACACTTTTTCTATGCTTCGTATACAAGATGGTAAAAATTATCCAAAATTGTGAGATAAAATGTTAGTTACATGTAAGATTATCTATGCATCATTATTATATTATATGTATGTAATGACATACTAACATTTAATTTAAATCCAAATTAATTCCTGAAGTTTTATATTTATTTAGCCCATATCAAAGTCATCTAAAATAGTCTCTTACTTCCTGATCCAATTTCACTTTCTTTACTAAATTCAACAGAAGTTTTGTAAAATTGCTAAATCAACTAAAAGTTCCCACACTTCGGGTGAAGCGGCAAAATACACCTGACTTGACAGAACTCATTTCAAAAGATCCCTCTGTTTCCCTTTCCTGGTGAAGCGATAATCTCCGTCTAAATATTATATTAGCACTGTAAACAATATTTTCCCTATCAAAGTATGGTATAAAAAACGAGGGAAAATTATTTTAATTCCTTTTTCGCCACTTCTGCATGTCTTGCGCTGCGTAACAAACGTCTGTGTCCATGCCTTCTTGTAAATATGCATGCCTGTCTCCGGAGATGGAATAAAACGAACTGTAAAATGAAAATTCTTCTTCAATGTCTGAACTGTAATCTACTTCCAAAATTTTAAATCTTTACAGATATATCATTATTATAACACTATTTTATAATAACACTATTTTCATCATTTATAACATTATTTTCATAGCACAAATTCCCTGCAGAGCAGAACATGTGAACATTTATTAAAATTAAGTGGAGTTAATGTCTGCCAATTTCATGGATTCACAGGCACGAAAATACTTCTATAAGCTTTAGCTTAAATTAAATATAAGTAATATTCATAGAGAACTAGCTGGCTGCCAAAGACAGTTAATAAGGAATAAGGATATGAAATTATAGAATTAGGAAATTTAGAAGAAGGAAAAACAAATATGCATTAAGTTTTTAATACTATGGGATTTGATTCCATCAAGATGGTTCATATATACAATGAAAAGTAAAAATACGTGTCAGTCAAGACAACATAACATTAATATACATCACAAATCAATGCTTGGTAACGTTTCCGTGAGTTATAAAATCATGCGCTTTAATCGCTTTTACTTGTGGTGAATTTGAAGAATTGAAGGAGGAACGTCCAGAATATAATGAAAGGCATGACCAGGTCGTTTTCCAACTTGAAAATTACTTAATGAAACCATGAATGACAAAAGATACCAGACCAAATGGTCAATTTAAATGTAGAATTGAAGAAGAAACGTTCAAAAGCCTTGGTAAAATTGTTTTCCAGCTTGACAATGTTCGTCCACATGTTGTTTAAAACTTAAAAATCACTTCTCTGTAATGTATTGGCCCACATGCTAGTTATTGTTCCTTCAAAATACTGTTTCATCCCATGAGAAACGCCAATTGTAGAAAAAAAAAGTTCAACTCCTATGGAGATATCAAAAATCGAATTGGTAACTTGATTGTACCTAGACTTCCAGGTCTTTCCTGCTTGGTATTTATTTGTAACGAACAATGAGTATGGCAATGTATTTTTTGGTTTATTCAAAACATTTTCCTTCAGAAATTTACAGGTGGGTAAGTGCTGTAGTTTGAGGAGAATTATTTTGAAAGAAAAAAAAAACTTTTCTTCTTTGTTTCCCACTTGTTTGTAAAAAAAAGACGGAATTATACTTATGCAACCAATATTTATTTATAAACCAATGAGTAACAATGTTTAATAGAGGAAATTAGGAGCATTAAATTATACAAAAAAAGTTTTAAACAAAATTAAACACCACCAGAATTTCCGTTTAAAAAATTAACCGCCAAAACAGCTAGTACAATGTTATAGTGTTCTTATCAATATGTTTAATTTTTAAGCTAAGCGAACTATTATTAGCCAATCCAAGATAAGATGCCAAAATAGAAATTTTTTTCATGAGTAAAAGTTTTTAAGAACATGACACAGTATGCATGCACCGACGCATGTATGTTGAAATCATCACTTAATCATCTTAAAAACCTTGTGTTAGTTATACAAGGCCCAGAATAAAAGTTTACTCAGAAGATTCAACTTTGAAAGGATAATACTATTTTCCATTTGGTCAAGGATGAAATTACCGAATGTCTGCGAGCTCCCGTGATTAGAAATCAAACGAGCATTTATCTCGCAAAACAAACGGAAGGAAATCGAATCATATTCATAATTTTACAGCTGGCCTTCCGCGGTTTCCTGTTTTAAAAGCACGTGTGGGAACGGGTCAGATTTGGAAAAGAATTGCCAAAACGCAATTGTGCAGAATGAAGACTGATTAAACACGAATAGTAAACTTATTCAGACACTATTTATTTTTCACACAGCATTGACTTAGAGAGGTAATTTATTATAACGATATATATCATTTCCAATATTAAATAATGGATCAAGGATGTCTAATGTCTATGATCAAGGCAAGATTGCAAGATGCTGTCGGGAATTTTTTTAATGTCTTTTATAGCCTTGAGACAAAAGAAACAAAATATAGCTGTACAGTCAAGTCTCATAATACTTTAAATTATATAACAATTTAATTTAAAATACAACAGATGACAGCTATCTAACAACTAAATTTAAAATTATAACAATTGACGGCTACCTAACTATTAACTTTAAAATTACAATTGGCAACTATCTAATAATTAACTTTAAAATTATAACAATTGAAGACTAACAATTTATTTTAAAAATACAACCATTAACAATTATCTAAAAATTTACTTTGTTAAATTATCTAACAATAAATCCGAAAATGCATTGATGTGGACACGCAACTCTGCCAAATAGTTATATTACTGACAGTTCCAAGTCTGTTAGACCATCACGTATCTGAATCATCGGAAGATAATCTTAAATGAATGAAAATTAATGGATAGTGTGCAGTGTGAAAGATGAAATATTTCAGCTTGTAAATAATAAGGAACGAATAATTTTGAAAATAATCAAATGAAGCATACGAATCAGTAAATAATGATATGGGTAATCCTCGATGTATTCCACCTATCTATTTCCTAATCATTGGAAGAAACTAGAAACAAATATTGCCATTCTTAAACATTTCAAAAATAATGTAATGACTTGATCCTAACCAATGAAATAAAGGAGTAGAATTTCAGACAATTCTTTAATCAAAATTATTGATTAGAATTCCAAATAAATTTTTCCAACGTAGGCATAACGACTCTACAAAAATCTCATTGATACATCATGTATGCATCGACAGTATGCTCTGTAAAATATTAACAAACACACACATTTTTTTATCATTCAAAATGTAGATTCATTAACTCAATAATCAGTGGAATCAGCGTTTGTATACGAATTAATTTAAACAAATACTTATTGTTTATATATACTCTTTAAACTGAGTTAACTTAAAGCGAAACACAGCATCACCAATTGTACTTAATAAAATTATTCTAATACTTTATGATTGATGAAACTTATACATAGTATTTTTAATTGATTATTTAACGATTAAGCTAACAACATATCTTAGATTTTCCATACCTATATGTTCATTTCACCAGTCGAAAATGTAATTCTGGCACCAATATTAT
Source organism: Argiope trifasciata (assembly GCA_026543055.1). Lineage (NCBI taxonomy): Eukaryota > Metazoa > Arthropoda > Arachnida > Araneae > Araneidae > Argiope > Argiope trifasciata. The sequence goes on from JAPMOQ010005572.1 coordinate 3,689,863, forward strand.
TACATATTTACCATAACGGAAATTTAAATTGGGACGTGGTGAAAATACAGCTAGAAAGTATATATATATATATATATATATATATATATATATATATATATATATCAGCAGAAGTCGCTTAGAATAATGTTTAGAAAGAATTGAAAAGTTTAAAGTTTAGCAATTTCAACATTGGAATAACGTTTAGCAATTTTTATTAATGTTGTAGTTGCAGTAAAAGATTTTTTCACACAAAAAAGCAATTGTTTGTTTTCGTAAAAGTGATCTGCGAAAAAATACTGTTTGATAGTTACAAATTAGCATTCATTTTAATCTTTTATTCGAATTCAATACTTATTTTCCCTCAGATTATAATTCTTTTCCTGCACTGAAAGCTACCATTGGCTATTTACTACACGTGCCTCCAAACTGAGACATGAGCTTGCCCTAGCAATCACGTCACTTTTGACTTTTAGTCTAACACTGCTGTGTAAACAGAGGGGATTTGAAATCATCTCCTTTGCCTTTAAAATTCTTTCTTAACCTTTAGTGAGTCTAAAAGTGTGTATTGCAGTACTTTTACGTTGCTAAGCAACAAAATATATTGCGTTGCTGTGTGAAAGTGGGTAATTGAGCTGTTTATTATGAGTAAAGAAAATTTAACAACTAATAAATGGGTAAAGCCATTTTTGACAAAGTTCTAGATGTTCCTGTGTACAGTCTTCACTTTTATCTATTTTCAGATCGTTACTCTCGATATTGTTTCTCAAACATCATAACTATAGTCTTGTTTTACGATACAGAAATTTATGAGTAGAATTTAAATTTTCATTCATTCTTTTGAATTCTGTTTGTTTTTGTTACAGTTCCAACGAATCGAAATGTGTGCGTCAAACAAGAAGAAACAATGCATCTATCTTTAAAATCTCTATGAGATTATAACTTTTTGAATTCTTTTAATGTAAACCTAAGCATTTACAAATAATTCATGTACCATAATTTATCAGCATATTGTATCCAATATTAAAAATTAATGATTATATTGTTAATTTAAAATACACTCGTGTTCATAAATTAAGGATAATTTAGTGTCACACAGAATTCAAACTCAAAAATGTCTATATCACCCGTAAAATGACTACATACATTTTCAAAAGTCATATGCAGATTGCAGGAAACCACCAGATGACACCGATAGAGCGTCACAATGATGCTTTATAAGCCTTTCAGTGCAATAACCTCATAGTTATCACACAAAGAGTGCATTTGGATGATTTTTTGTGCGATAGAATTTTTGGCCGTCTGGAATGTGGACGTACCCAGCTAAAAGTATCCGAAGAACTTGGGATTGCCCAGAATGTCATCTCCAGGCTTTGGCAACGATTCTAGGTGATGATGGTAAAGAGTAGACGTTACAGTATAGGTCTCCCCCACGTTTCAACGCCGATTGAGGACGGTGTTTGGCAATTACAACCAAAAGAAACAGATGGATCACAGCATCAAACCTGTCTCGCCAACTCTCTTAAGCCACTGGTACAACAACTACAAGGCAGACCATGTTATTGCAGGATGGTCTATACGCTCGTAGTCCTGTCAGATACATTCCACATACTGCAATTCATTATCGCCTGCGTTTAATCTGGAGTAGAGAACATGCATTATGGACACCGTAACTCTGGGCTTGAGTGCTGTTTTCCGATGAGTCCAAGTTTAGCTTGCAGTCTGGTTTTTCATATGGAGAGCGCCAGATACCCGTTATCATCAAGAAAACACCATTGAACAACACCGTTACGATGGTGCAGGATTGCGCGTTTGAAGAGGAATCATTCTGATTTCCAGAACTGACCGACATTTTCAAATTGGAACCCTGACAGACCAAATTATTGAGAAGTCATTCTAGAACATGAATGTTTCTTTCAGGATGCCATATGCACAGAATTCGGGCTTATGGATGACAACGCCCGTCCTCATCGTGCAAACATAGTAAACGAATGCCTTCGATCGGAGATTTCATCCATATGGACATTCTCACCAACATTCTCCACGGACTTGAATCCAATACAGAATGTGTGGGAAACAATTGGTCAACGAGTTACAGTCCATTAATCATCTCCTACATGTCTATGAACTTTGGAGAGCATTTCTTCATGAGTAGTGTAATATTCCCCAAGATCAGATAGATAATTTGATGCTCAGCATGCCTAGGCATTGTATGGCTTGTATTGTATCGTCTGGGAGACATACAATGCATCAACCATCATGCCAATCATGTAATATAAAGTTTTTTAAATAGGGTTTTTTTTTTGTAATTTGCTACAGGGAACAAAAAATCGCAATTTTTATTAAAGATATGAAACATATAGCACCTTTTTTGCTCTTTACTTTTTGTTTAATAAATAAGTTTTACAAACGAGTCGCATTTCTGTTGCTTTCTGCTCTTTCTTTTCCTGAATTTGCATTATCCTTAATGTATAGACAAGAGTGTAAAATGAAGCGCTGCCAAAATAATGACAACTAGTTGAATAGTCCTACTGAATAGCTATGTAATTATAACTGAATAATGAAGCGGTCAAGAATCGGACAAAAAATTCAACTACAGAAATTGTGTCACGATTTTACCAAAATTATCTAAAAGTTGGATCGAATATCACATAAATTTAGAAAAGATGAAGAGCTATTGTATATGTTGCACTACTTGTAACACTGTATGATTCTTCAATAAATAAAACAAATGCACCAAAAAATTGTTAATTTATTCTGTTAACAAGAATCTGAGAACTTTAGAGATTCTGTTGAGTTTATATATTCTATGAAAAAAAAATTTCAGAAATATTCAAAATAGTTCAACACATTCTCTTCAGTCTGAAGAACGACTTCTAACTCAACAGCTCACAACCCAAATGTGACTTGTGTTGGCTCCAATTACTGTGTGCGCTGCCAACCGGTCACGTGATCACGAGTGTAAACAGGTGGAAACTCCGAGAAACGCCGTCGGGATTTCGGCAATAACAAGCGTAGGTAAATACAGTGCTAAAGAATGGATCGAAACTCACTATAATAAAATTTATTATCAACTATATTAGTGATTTTGTGTTGTCTTGTGTGATGTCAAAATAATTTTCTAAAAAATGCAACATAGATCCACCGTTATTTTAATTAATGGAAACGGTTTTTTAAGCCAGACCATTTTCTGGTCCATCGAGCCGGAGGCGAACCAACTTTAACAACAAAATATTCAAAATGGATGTATAAAAGTACATAAAGGTAATTAAATTGTTGACAGTTTGAGATAAACAGACTTTTGCAGAAACTATTCGAATTCGCTATCTTGTTCTCCTTGGTCACTTTAAAAGAAAACTAATACAACTTACAAGAAGTAACATAAAATGGATGTCATATGCTATAGGAAGAAGAAAAAAATCCGTTTCCTCTTTTCCAGAGTGCGTCTAATGACAAAAAATGGCAGATAAATGTGACCAGGATGTATTTTTCCAGTTATTTAAAAAAGTTTATTTATGTACATGAAGAATCACTCTATAACAACCTCAAATCAGGGCTGGAGAATCACTTTTCAACCGTTAATTTCCAAGACATTACAATTGCCAAAACATTTTTAAAACAAAAGCTGTTCGTCTTAATGAGGCGCTGATTTCGCTAATTGGACCTATTTTTCTTTTAATAAATACTAAGAAAGTTACAGCCAAATGGAAATTTCAACATTCCACCATTTCTACACCCTTCGAGCGAGACAAGCCATTTACGAACTCATCCAAGATTTTTACATTTCTGACAATATATTCCAAGCCAGTTAAAATCCAAACAAAATCACTCTTCACAGGATAAGATTCTATACATATATAAATTTTGAACGGAGAGTCGTTTGAGGTTCTAAGAGCCATGATCGATAAAGAACTGGCGAACTTTTACCGAAATCTTACCATGAGAACCATTGCAATAGGTTGTTTTCTTATAGGAATCTAACTAAAAAATTTTGCCTCCTTTTCTTTCACCAGTTTTAATAGCGATTACAAATGACATCAGCTGAAATGAGAAAAATAAAATCGCTTTGCTGCTGTAGTATTATTTAACCCACATTTCCAAAAACTTTTAAATGTATATAAAGAGTGACATATCTCATTAGTTAATTTCTAAATAGTTAGAGATGGACATATAGTTGAAAATATACGATAGAAAATTAATAATTTAAATTTCATCGACTTGAGTTCAAAGTAAATAAAATTTTTACAGCGACGTTCAAACTATCTAAAATACGTTCAAGCATTCAGCCTGTTATATAGCAAACTGAAAGGATAAAAGTCACACGCTTCAATCGTTTCATTGTTCTGATAATACGAAATAAAAAAAAAATTATAGTTTCCTCAAATTGAACATTTTGAAACAATCAATTGTAATGACATTGAAAATAGTTTTTTTTTAAAAAAAATGTGCAATTTATTTTTAGAAAATGTTATATTTTTATATTGATTAAAAATAGCTACTTCCGTGAATAAATTTCCGCACTGGAACTGATAAAAAAAAACTGATATATCATCGTCACATCCTACGGCCATTGTCAGTTTTATCAATCAGTATTTTATCTTTTATTGTATCAATTTTAAGACGCCACACGCCAATCAGCAATTTCTAGAAAGATATCTATTACTTTTCGATAATTATGTTATGAAACAATGAAGTTGAACTGCTGTTATCGGCTCAAAAATATTTTGAAAATACAAAAGATTTGGGTTAATATTCAAATTCTTTTCGAAGATACAAAGCAACTGATTACCCCTTACGTAAATACAGGGAAGAAAAATCTGTTCCTAAAACCAAAAAAATTGGCCTTTCCAGAATTTTCTCTCATATTTTTCAACAAAATGTATTCCAATGACCAATAACAGTTAAAGAAAATGGCTATATGGGAAAATAAGGGGTCTATTAGAGGTCGAACTTTGATCTGAATCTGCCAATTATTTTGAATATATCGTACTAATATGTGTAATTTTAAGTTCATAAACCAGATAACATCTACGGGGCAAGAGCAATTGCTTTCGTCTAGTGGCTATATTACAAGGCTTCTAATCAAAAGATCATGAGTTCTATTACAGGCCAACACCACTTATGACATGGTGACCTCGGACAATGAACCTTCAACCTTCATACAGCCTTCGTTGCACCCTCTACCAGTAGCAAAAGTCACTATAATCGTCATAACGCGTGGCAAGATTTAAACGTTCGTCGTCCAAAAACACTTGGTGTGATAACATCGTTCGTCTCTCCCCAGACTCACTGGAGGGGGAGTAATGTGATGGTACGCTCATCATCCAGAAAAAAACTACGGGTCAAGAGTAATTGCTTTTGTTTAGTGGCTATGTTGCGAGGCTTCAATCAAACCCAAAGGTCCTGGGATCTATTCCGAGCACATCCCACCTACGATATAAATATTTCAGATGCTTTTCTTGCAAAACGATTAAAAACTTGACATAATCGAAGTAATGATGACTTGTAATCGAAATCCGTATATTTATAGCATTGTGTTTTTGAGTTATCGAGCTTACATGCTTGTAAAAACACGGTACAACTTGATTTTCACGGCCATTAAACGTCGAATAATAAAAGTAGCCAAATCAAGAGCAACAACACACACTTTCATTACCCATAAATGAATAATTCTAGCTTGGCATGATTTTTGGCGATATTTTAATAATGGTCGCCGTGGAAATCAAGATATACTGAAAACACTGATCAATAAATGAAAACGTCTTTAAAAGATAAGACTCCAAATAAGATACATATCTACATTTTAGATGTTAAATTTGTGTACGAAATTTCATCCATCCAGCTGACTTGGATTTGTAGTTATGTTAATTTATATTTGAACGACTGGACAGACAGACTTTCTGAATATGGATTTATTTCAATAAAGATGATGAAAATTAGTATTTTGGTATATAGTGTATATCATTTTATTTGTAAAACTCGAAGTTTTTTTTAGAGGTATTGTGTTCACCGAAAGATATATGCTCTCCCTCCGAATTTCTCTCTCTCTCTCTCTGTTTATATATATAGTACTATTTTCAATAATAAACTATTTACCAATAAATTCTTAAACATATAAATTTATACAGATTTTTTATGAAAACAATATTTTTGTAAACGCATGTCTACTATTTACTAATTTCCGAGATCATAAAACAGTTTCATAATGGATTAATCTCAGAACAGGAGTCAAATCCTCCAATGTTTCCCACGTAAGAATGAATGAAGTGATATTTTTCCAATGGGAGAAAGATAAAATACTTTTATCAAAACTGTTATTAAACGCGAGTGAAGTTTTTTGGGACATATTATAAAAATTGAATTATTTAATTGCCTCCGAAAAAAATTACATTTCATTAATATAAGAGCTGCGATGTCATAGTTATACGCCAACTTTTTAAAAATGCATCTGCTTTCAAAGAAGCGTGCGTAATAATAAAGAAATATTGATAAAAAAAAAAAAAAAAAACAGGTCAGCCTTTTAAAACGCATCTGGTTTCAAAGTAGCATACATAATAATAATGCAATACTAGTAAAAGCAGGTAAAAAAACATATGCGATTAAAAGATGTTGAGGAATATTGCCATTCAAGCTTTATTCATTGCTTACGCGACTTCGAGCTTCAATTATTAAAAACCACCAAACGAAAACAATTCTAATCATGTTCACAGTTTTCACCTTCATAGTTTTTTTATCATGTTCTCACATGATAAAAAATAAAAATAAAATTTTGTACCTGCATCTTTTCTATTCTGCCAGCACAATTTGCACGAACAACAAGAAAGTGATGTTATGTTGCAAAAAGTAAGGAAAAATTTGAACATATATTATCCGAAATTTAAGTTTTTAGTGATACTATGAGACTTTAAATTAGCCAATAGGAGTGATCTCCCCGAGACTTCCTTGCACAGTATTGTGGACATTGAGTACGACTGTGAATGCCTTACATAGCAGTTGGGAATACATTTGGTGTAAATTTAGCATTTATAATTGTGGTGCCAGGTATATCACTTCGCGCCATTGAGCGTCGCCTGTGACTTCCCTTCCCACCACTAAGAGCCCTCTGATGGAGAAAACGTGAGCAAAGTGCAGTTCAAGTCTGGACGAAGCATGATTACGACGAATTAAAATAATCCAAGACGTACGTATGTGTAAAAACGGAAGACGAAATTACGACGTATTGTTAAAAGACGAACTTGTATGCTAATAGACGAACTTGGTCATCCATTCCATCCCGTAAATTAGTCATCACCATTTGTTCATCATTAATCTAACTTCATTGTCATCAACTAAATTCAAAAGTATCATCTGGACTTGTTTGGCCATCACGGCACCCCACATAATAAATGTAATATACAGTGGATGTGTATTTGGTGATTAATCCCTAGTATGTGGTTAATACACAAGTATCCGGAAATCGAATATGTGTTTTGAACATCTTTTTTTCAACCACCTGAAAACAAAATTTTACATAGAATTGCATCGTACACCAAGTTTTATTGATTAAAGTTGTTATATTTTTGAGATTATTGCATTACATGCATACGAAAGAACAGATCAACAAATGGTTGATCCTCTGACAGATTCTCACAGTATGATTTTAAAACTTCTCTCTGATTTTTAACTAAACATTTTAGTATAAATGAGGAATAATGTAATAAGAAAGACTTAATAATTGCATACGAATGCCCAATGACGGTTAGTATCGACTGAAAGTCATTAATATATATTCCGTTATTTTTAAAATCATAACTGGTCCTTCACAAAGAAAATTATGAAGAGAATACTGAGAACATGATTGAAGTACATTTAGAAATTACCTAACATAAAACCGTCGAAACAAATAAATTTAAGGGTTCGTTTATTTCTGGTTTGCTAGTTAACTCATTGAATTGGCTAATATCGGTGCGAAGGAGTAAACGCTTTGTGGTCCACCCTCCATAACTACGTTTCATCCCCAGCCTCCCTCTTCCAACTTGGCGATCAACTTTCTTCCCAGTCGTTAAGTCACCGGATAAGAGTAGAGCTTTGCATATAACATTTTCGTAATCACATATAAAACTTTATGTCTGACGGAATAAACGCAAAGTTTATTTGTATCTATGTAAGAATGGATGAGACAGAATGCCCATTCAACCTCATTTAGATCAGTGTCTGGGGTCACTGAATGAAGAAAAAAAGCTTTTGAATAAGAAAGTTGAATTTATTTACAGAAAAGCCATTAAGAATTATGACAGGACAGACTATTTACTACAGAGAAAAAAGTATGACCTTTAGATGCCACCAAGGATGAAGCCTAATAAAGTGTTTCATGGCAAAACAACGTCGCGTACTAAATCATCATATTACCGAATCGAACGACCCTTCCTCTCTCTGTCCTCCTGCCAAGCGAATGGCCACAGTTCGCTTTTTTTGAAATTTACGTCACGCGTCTTGGACTTTGGATCAGTGGCATTCAATGGAATCCATAGTGCCATCTATTACAACAAAATGAAACTAAATATGTAATAGTAATGACCGCTAATTAAATCTCTATATCTATTTATAAAGAATTTTTGTACTTGTGTGTTTAGATACAAATGCAACAGAAAGTTAGAAACGCGGGCATCGCAGCTATTATTTTAAAATTTCAACTAACCTTTTTAACATTTTCTTTACGTTGACATTTGAACACGTTATAACCCAAAAAATCTTTTTCCTTATCTTAAAATCAAAAAACGTTTATTATTTCAATAATAATGATTTGGTACATTTTTATGCTTATTTTTAACATTCTCGTTGATAAAGTTTTTATTTAAAAAATACAATTCGAATGCAATATTTGCAGACAAGTTGATTTATTTTTGAGCGAGCTGTTATGTGCTATAATGTAATTCAATTTGTAAAAGTAAAAACAAACATTCTAGCTCTCAGAAACCAAGAAATGCAGCAGAAAATATATAACTTTCAATCTGTGAAAATCGCGGGATCAATTAGATATTTAATTATTTTTCAAATATTTTTGGCATACTCTACGTTTAATAGTTTACGAGTATTTCAGAATCATAAGATAAAATTATTTTCATTGGTGTTGCAGATATGTCATTCCTGGATTTTCACTTTCTCTTATACATAGCATAGAGAAAGAATAATTATCATCCAAAATTTCGAACTCGGAATTCTGACGAATCTCCATATATTAGACCTACCCGAGTTCGAAAAACACATTTTTGGAAAATGCCAGTTGATTTCAGCTACACAATCAAAATTTGGTACACGATCTTCTTCGTCCTATAGTTGTAGAATTCTATCAAATTTTGAGTAAAATCTGTTCGAATAAGTGATGATGATGATGTTGTGTCCGTGTTTCCACATAAAGGAGGTGCAGTAGCTTCTGAGGGTAAAGAACCCTGAGCACCCAGAGGAAAGAAGACTGACTTCTAGCTCAAATGAAGGCGACACACACATTCGCTTGCACAACCCCTTTATACAGGGAGGTTCATTCAAGCATCTCACAGATAGAACACAGAACAACCATGCCCGAAACGGGACTCGAACCCGACACCCCCAGATCACAGAGAAGATACGCTACCCCTATGCCAGGACGCTGGTGTTCGAATAAGTGAACACTTTAATTACAAAATGTAGATAAAATTACGTACATAGATTTAACATCTAAATTGTGGAACAAGCGCCAAAGTATGACCCAAGTCCAACTAGGTGGTTGAATAACTGTCAATCTACGCATTCAGAAATGAATAAACGTAATAATTCTTAAACGCAATGACTTAAATGCATCAAATTTAATACCGAAATTTGTGACGACTATTGCAGAGTTTTTGGTCAAATGGTTGGTTGAGAAAAACGTGTCTAAGACGCAATTTCGATTTTTATTACTCGACATTATTAACGCATGCTAGGACTTAATTGCCAAATAACCCACCAAGAATGGCACGACAGATTCAATAAATATTTGAAATTCCCGATAAAAGTTAATACTGTTTCCCAATCATTGCAAATCATTGCCATGCATTCTCTGGTATGAAATATTTATTAAAAATAAAGCGAGAAATATTTGTTCACTCCCAATGGTTTCTTCCGTGTTATAGATAAAAGGTAAGACCGAGGTAGCCTGGTTGGAAGAGCATTGGATTCGCATCTCTTGGACTGCGAATTCGAGCCCAGTCGGCCGAAGACCCTCGTGTGTGGTGGTGGCTGGCGCACGTATAAACCTCATGGTCATAAAGTCCTCCCTGTCGAGAGTAATACCACTGGAGGTACTGGTTCAGAGATGATCGCTTTCTGATCTGGGTCTAAATTACGAGCTGTGGATGAGTGAATGAAATGTATGAATTGTCACTCTCGGTAGCGAGTAGCTGACTCGTACTTTTGGCCCTGGATGGACGCCAAACAAGAGATGCAGAAAATCAGATTAAATCGCATCGGCTCTTTAGTCAGCAGGCTTGTCAATGCCATTAAAAACAATAACAACAAATAAAAGGTACGATTCAATATCTTCTTTTTCCATGTTAAGTAAATTTCTATTTTATGTATGAATTTAATAAAACTTCTGAAACTGTGTTATAATTAAAGTTTAAATTCAGAAGTTACATAAGTTTCTTGCTAAATTAAATTAGGTGGGATGACAAAAAATAAGCGATATGCGTATTTTAGAACTTCACAAATAGTATATAAATATAAAATTTTAATTTAAAAATGCAAGGCAATCAGAAATGATTATTCCAATTAGGTCAGGACTATTAAAATTTCTCTTAATAGCCCAGCAAAATTACAGCTTTGTTACGCATTTGAAATTATATAAAAAAAATGAAAGTTTAAGTGCAACATTTATAAATATTCAGTGAGAGCCTCTCCAGATACATGAACGTTACCGGGGCTATATGATAATTCACCCCATATATATACTTTTTCTTCTTGTCGGTGCGATGTTTTGAAAGGCTCCAGGTATGAATGTTTATAGCCTTTTTTTTCTGGGACTACATCAAACATCAGGAATCACTAGAATCAGCTGGTGTTGAACTTCAGAAAGCACTTTTATAAATTAGGTTTTATCACCGTGTTGCCATCATTTTGACGGAAGTTTAAATTTTTAAAATATCAACTATTACTGCAAATAAATCTAACGAAATGTAACTTTCAGCACGTGACTGGATAAAAAAAAATAAATATAAAATGTGATATTTTCTTTAAAAAATGCAAGGCAAAGGATTTTATGATCGTTTGCAATATTTAAATGATTAATTCAATAAATTATCTTTATTTATACAGGATATGCATTCAAATTCCGGTCCAATGGCCAATTTGTAAAATACTATCAATAGACATATATATTGTTTAATACTATTAATTTAATCTAAATGAAGTAAATAATTACATTTAATGTAGCTTGTGTAAAACAATACATTTATGAATAATGAGTTTTAGATTTCTTTATACTTTGCTCTGAGAGCCATATTTTACAAAATATTTTATTAATATTTTAAATAAAAGTTGCTACATCAATCAGTCTTCTAAATCAATCATTAAAACTGACTGATTTATAAAATTAAAGAATATTATTAGTAAAACGTGTTCTTTTAGAACTTTCCGTGCATCATCTTAAAGAAAATATTAATTGCAGGCAAATCAATGCCCGGAATTACTTCAAGGCTAATGAATATGTGATTTAGTTGAAAATTTTAGAACGCATTACTCATGGCGAACCAGCTGGTAGCTATAGGTGGCTAGTAATAAATGTATCTGAATTATATAACAATCATAACAAAAGATAAATCATTTCGTGCCATCGATTTTATCTTAAAAATGGTTTAGTTATTCTTATAACATTGACAAACGCATGACAGTTGTTTAATTGTTGACAATGAGGATCTTTATCATTAATTATCTGACAGAAAAATTTAATCAATTTCTAAACAAACCGGATTTCACTATTTTTGATAGAAATTTAAGAGGTGGGAAAAAGTTGATTGCGTTTACAATCGGATTGCTTGCGGAACAGAAGAAATTACTGATAAGCTAAATCTTCCTGATGGAGTGAAATGATATGAACGATTTCGCGAATCATTGTTTGAACGATTTTCAAATAATGACTGATCCAACAGGAGACTCGAGGCATAAAATCTCCTCATAATATTCAATAAAATCCTTAAAAATTCGAGATCTGTACTCACCGGGAGTTGTAATATTTGATTAGTTTCCAAAATCATTTATTTCCCCTACGCTTCGGCCATTATCTAAGAATATTTCTTAATAATACTTGAGGAAATCAAGTGAATCCACACGATATTCGTTTTTTGTATTATTTGAACAAAAGAACTTATTTCAGTTTTTCAGAAAATAAACTGTTTAAAATTCTATAAGCAACTCAAAGCCTCAAAAATATAACATTTTCATATAGATGAAACAATTAGCTAAACCAAAACACTAGCCCCGAAACCCAAGTTCTTTTCTGGTCTTCTCAAGTTTCCTTTTCTATATGATTGCTAATGATTTTCAGATATGAATGGTCTCCTAACTCCAATCTACTTTCATTATCCAAAGAAATCTCAAAAATTCAAAGTATATTCTTGAAAAAATGTGACAGTGTTCCTCATCCAAAACCATTGCACCAATTAAGAAGCATTTTATTTCATACGGGTTCCTAGATTATCATCATCTGCCTTCCACTATTCTCTATATTTGAAAGAAAATTCAAAATTACACCTTTACATTCTGCATAAAGAAAGCCTTGATGAAAATCCGTTACTTTCTATTTTATACTATCGTTTTAACACTAAATGCCCAGCAATATTATTACGATATCCTCGCAACATTGTCCAGTATTCAAAATATTGAACATCACGGGAATATCTCACAAAATCTTGTGCTAATAAGATAGAAAACGAACTCGTCTAGATAATTGGTGTCCTTTCAGAATTGTCAGTTTAGTTTAGTTTAGTTTAGTTAAGTTATATTAACGTCCCGTTTTTTAAGGACTATTCCGCTATTTTGGGACGGACCTCGTAATTTTGAACCATGGTCAGAGGACGACACTTGAACCGGCACCCACATCTTCACACCACACCAGCGGGAGGACGTTTGGCCTGACAGATTTAACGTGCAAGAGACTCCCTCACGGTTCTTTGGTGGAATCGAGTCTCGAACTTCAGAATTGTCAGAGATTTATTCACAAAAGTTGTAGATCCATTTCTAATTAAAAAGTTCATCAAATAATTTATTCAAAATATAGAAGATAGCTTAATAAGCATATATCCTAGATCCTCAACCAAAAAAGAAGCTCTCATACTATGTAGTCTTTGAATATTAAAGTGCGACTGATAAATAACATGAAATTTATAAATTTTTTTCACAACAAAGCATTAAAAGCAACTATAAAATAATTTTTTTTGAACAGACTGCTTTAGTCAGGAACTGCAGTGCATGTAGAGAAACAATTATATCAAATTTCAAAAAAAATTATTATGCATTACATCTTTGTGTAGGAAAAAAAACTTTAACAAAGATTAGAATTTGTAAAAATTCTCATCGCTAATGTTTAGATTAAACACATGAAGGATCTAATGTATTTAATGTAGATGTAAAATAGCTCTAACTCATGTATTATATAAATATAAAAATCTATATTAATACCCAAAATATAAATTCAAAAAAAATTCTAATTACTTTAAAAAATGTTTTTATATCAGTTTGCAGTTTAATTATTTCCACTTTAATTTAATGAAATTATGCGGAAGCTAACAGATAATCAAAGTGACGTATAGAGTTTTACGGGCTTAAGGCTTTTATAAATGCATGAGTGAATATATGGCTATCAAAATTTGAACCTTAAAATATTTTGATGAAATATCTATTAAACAATTTACATAAAGTGTTTCATTGACAATGACGTTACATAAAATATTTAAATGACAATTTTAAACTGGTCGCCAAAGGCGGCTAGTACTAAATAAAAGTATATTTGATATTTTTGTTTTAAAAAACAGTTTTTTAACACAGTGCTTACTTTAATTGCATATTTTAATGCTAAAAATTCAACAACTAGATGGATATGTCAGATGTCACTATAAGTGAAGAGATTAAGCTTTGATATTTCAGTAACATTCCTTGCACATGATCTGTTTATCATGTACATGAATTCCCTCAGTAAATCCAAATGATGTCAGAAAGGTATCTTCTCTCATCTAATTGCGCCTTATCTAAATGAGACAATTACCGTTTCACATTTCTCGTAAAAAAACTGTTATATATATTCAGTTTCCAGCTCATATTTATTTATATTTAACCATCTCAATTTATCTCCAAGCTTGCTGGATCTATTTAATAATTTATTTGAAGATTCCACAAAACTGATTAAATAAAAATATATATAATTTTATGATGATTTTGTCAAAAAATAAACACGGTCGACATTTCTTATTCTTAAACAACTGAAGAAAACGAGTAACCAGTAATTGTATGAATTATTTTCAATTTCATTGCATCAATATAAACTATTATTGCAAATTATGCAGAAAATTTCTTATAAAAATGTGTTAAAATTGGAAAGAAATACCGATTTATAGCTGATTTGTTTACATATAAACATGGTATAAAAATTACACTTATGCGATTCTATTTTCAAAAGTCATTGCCTGAAAACGCCCTTTTTTCGTTTAATTTTTAATCTGTTAAAATCTTTAAAAATTCACTTTAAGGTACATTTCCCCCTCATGTAATTATTATGCAATACATATTTATAGCAATTTTCTTAACTCTAAGCCTAGAAGTATACCATATAACCAAATATATTCTTTATACTACGGATTTTTCGATGTATTTTTGGTTTATGTAGAGTAATATTCTGTAAATTACCTTCAATTTTGCTTTCTCATATGCAAAATGTATAAAAAAGCATTATAACCATCAAAAAATTCAAATTTGCCGTCTTCACGAATCTCCACGTTCTTTTGAGTCCAAAACCACATTCTTTTAATTATTGGCTCTCTGGCTGCGAATTCGATAAAGTAAAAATACTTTGAAATGGACAAATGAAATTCGATATAAGAACTTAACATCAAAATTCACTCATAGAACGTTCATTTAAGTTTTTAATGGAAGTACATACAACGATTACAAAACACAAAAAAAACCAAATGGATAACATTTGAAGCATCGATTTAGTATCTAAAATGTAGATTTTATAAAATTTGGAATAAAATTCGTCAATGGTTGAATGCCTGAAACATGTAATCGCAATTACTGAAAAACACAATGAACTTAAAAAAATTTATAAAACTATATAATCTCTTGAATGCAACTTAATACTACACAAAATTTTAACTACAATCGGTTGGGGGAAAAGAGAGGCAAAGTCCGCATTCGGTTCTTTTAATCATATTCCAGAGATCAGCTCATTCCACGTTTACATCTAATAGACTGGCCCTTGTACAGATGCATCTTTTTCACACTCTTGTTAAGTAGTGATTGTTATAAATCTACAGCCATTTCTGACATTTCTAAACATTAAAAGGAATTCTGATACTCACATAATGTATAATAATTTATCTCATTAAAGGTTAATCGCCACAAATTGCAGGTTATTAGGGCATAACTATCTTTAGTCAATGGCATTCTATAAATAACACTAAAGGACATTTGTTAGAGAGTATGCCTTACATTTCGGAGTTTGTTGTTTTATACTGGAAAAAGATAAAACCAGACTTCGATCATTTATAATTATATTCACTCTGAAAATTACAATTTTAAGGGAAAAATATTTTGTTTCACGAATATATACACGTTAAAGCTCGAAAACCATCAATATGCACACTATCTTGGTAACTACAGTTCATTTCAGTTCAGTTACATTAACGTCCCGTTTAAAGCAACACGAGGGCTATTTGGGGACGGACCTTGTAATTTTGAACCACGGTCAGATGACGAGGACGACAACTGAAGTGGCACCCCCCTCTCCACACCACACCACACCAGCGGGAGGACTTTGGCCTGACAGATTTAACGTGCAAGAGACCCCCTCACACGAGGGATCTTCGGTGGAATCGAGTCTCGAACCTGAAACCCTCCGGTTCCGAAGCCGAGACCTTACCACCAGGCCACCGCTGCCCTTGGTAACTACAGAATTCACTGTTTAGTTTAGTGTAGTAATATTAACGTCCCGTTTTGAAGCAACACTATTGCTATTTTGGGACGGACCTCGAGATTCTGAACTGCAGTCAGATGAGGAGGGCAACATTTGAGCTGGCACCCCTCTCTCCAAACTTCCACACCACACCAGCTGGAGGAAGTTTGGCACCAACGGATTTAACGTGCACCAGACCCACTTCGGTGGAATCGGGCCTCGAGCTTACAACCCTCCGATTCCAAAGCCGAGACCTTACCACCAGGCCACCGCGACCGTACAGAATTCACTGATATATTCGGTTAAAATGTAGGATGATTTGGAAAATAAGAGTTTACCTAGATCATATGAACAGTAATGTTCTTCAATCTGTTAACCCTCAAAACCAATGTGCGGGAGAATAAATAGAGTATTTGAGCTCAAAGGTCTTTAACCTCCGTAATTTTACAACCCTGAGAAGAGAGAACGATTCAAATACCTCATACGTATGGAGTGCCTTAAAAATTGGAAATGATAGTTAAGAAGGAATTGCGCATAAAAAAACAATAATATAAAAACATGGCAAAAATAAAATTGGTCGACAAATTCAGTTTTGTACACTGATGTTGGTGTGGTATATCGTAAAGGGAGGTATATGATATATATGAAAGATATGACAGCGAATGACTGACTTAACGGATCAACTTAATTAATCAGTAGATTATCCAAATAATCTGTACAATATCCGATTTCCGGCATTTACCCATAATATATATATTTAAAAAATGTATATATTTTGAGTTTTGCGGACTTCATGCTTTAATTTAAAAACGTATTATTGAACTCATGCGAAACAATTTTTTAAATATTGCTTAAATAGCAAAAATTTAGCATGCATGTATATTGTGATGAAGTTTGTAGAAATATTTTATTTGGAACTGGTTACCATAGATTTAAAGTGAAAAAAAAATTAATACGTTTTCTTTTAAAATTGGGAAAATAAAAATAAGTTACAAAATCTAGGAAAAAAAATCAGCTGAATTATAAAAGACTATACGATTCCAAAAACTATAAGCTTTATTTTAAACTATTTTGATAATAATTTCATCATTGAACATGAGTTTCTTGCTCATAACAGTATAAGGGTTTTTAATTTTAAACCCTTATACTGTTAAAAATCTGAACCGACTGAATTAAGTTAATTTTAATATAATATTGCATACGAGTTTCTGAATACTGTACAATTATATCGTTTATATCTTCTGCGGATAAATTTAATCAATTAAATAACGACTTTTTAAAAATTTAGAATTTATAATGAGATTTATCTTTGTTAGTAAAAGAAATTGATAAAAAATAAATTTCTCTTAAAATTTAAAAAATTTAAAATCAAAGAAAAAAATGTGCAGAGGATGAAAATTTAATATAAAGATCAACAAAAATTGTTTAGTTAATTTGTTTAATTTACCTATAATTTTTCTTTATTATGCAGAAAGGTTAAATTTACAATGGTAGATGTCATATTTAAAAAGCGGGTTTAGTTGAAAATAATAATTCCCGAATAAAATCTAATTCAACAAGAACCTAAACTTGGACCAAGGAAATTCTCCTTAAAACATTAACAAACATTATCACATTTCTGTTCCTGAATTATAAATATATCTCTTTCCTCATGTTAATATTTATCAAATAAAGCAGATATGGCGTAACCGTTTTAGGTTTAATCCATCCATATCCATAAATCCAGATCTATATAAAAATAACTTATTTGTAAGAAAATTTTGATTTGTAAAAAACATACAACCAGATTTTCTTTTAGACATTCCAATTTTATATTTTGCAACTCCCTGATGAAAAATATGATTGTAAAATAGACTTTTTGCTTACTTTCTTAATAAAAATTCTAAATCGATTTTTGTTAGAAAAACTTTCGTTCAGCAAATACGTTTTTAGAAAAACATTAAAATACTTTTCCCAGTAATTTTTGTTTTGATATCGTAAACATAATTGCAATGGATTTAAAAGAACTCATTATTACTTATTAAACAATAAAAAACAAAGATGAATTTTGCTAGTACAAGATCAAAATTAATATGTACAAGCATGTTCATATAAAATAATATATGAACATGCATATGTACAGTATTTTGAAGACTAAACTTTACTGAACAGTAATATGTAATAATGCATTATTAGGGGTATAACATTGCCTTGTATCGTATACAATATTACACTGTTTCTATATAGGATCTGTAATAATAGTTGATTTATTTATAAATAAATTATAATGAATTAAAGTATTATTATGTTAAATTATTTTACGTACAAACTTGTCAGATGAAAAAAGTTAACGCATTTTGTCTTTTACCACACTTATGACAAAATAGGTTATTCCATAAAGCAAAACTAACAAAAAATACTTAAATTACACATTAATCGAAAATAGCAAAATTAAATTTATTAAAAATAACAACCGCAATATGATTCTAATTATAATAAGTGTGTTATCAAAAACAATGTAGAAATAATATTTTAATAAAAAGAATTTAGGATCATTAAAATAGAATCGTCTGCGTCTTTGAAAATAAAACAGCGAAAAATATTAAAGTAGAAATGAAATATATTGTATTGTAATATAAACATTTCAGACTTACCGCTGTGTGAAGTCATGACTAGAAGATTCGCGTTCGATCGAAAAACGCCGTTTTGTGTGGCTCGACTCTCACGTGTGTTTTGTCACAGGAAATCGCAAAATGCATTATCACTGATTACTCACGCAGAAGAATGCCAAGTTTGGCGTGAATGGTAGAACAAAAGATTTATTTTTCTTGATTTTTTTATCAGTATCATATGCTCTTGACAGAAGGGTAAAATAGTATTAGGAGGGTTGTTTTATCCGTATTTTTTTTTTCAAGTTACCTTGAACGCACAGAAAATAAATGGCTTGTTCGTGAGAAGTTAGAACGCATAATTTTTGTGATGGTGCAATTCCATAAATTTGAATTTCCTAACTGCTTTAGAATGTTCTCAAATGCGTATGGAATTTCTGTGTGGTGTAAGCATGCTTTGGAGTCAAATAAAAGCAGTAAATTATGTTTAAAATGATTTCCCTGTTTATAATCTTTTTAAATTGACTTTAATTAGAATAATCAATTCAAACATTATAAATACTGTCATGAACTAAAAAAATTAGACAAGATTCGAACCTTTAGTTGGAAACTTCGTCGCAATAATTATACTTTAAACGCAATCAATCTATTTTCTTTCCAAATTTTTGATTATATAACAATTGAGATAATATAATAATAAAAGTGCTATATAACAACTGATTATATAACAATGATAAAGTGCACTAAAAAGATAGTTTTTTATATGACTGCAACATTTGCGGAGAAGAATGCAGATACTGAAACAATAAAATTTATTGTTGCAAAATTTAAAAATATTTTTTTTTAATTTATTAAAATTAGGGGGGAATTATTAAAGGATAAAATTAATAGAATTGAAAAGCTTATTATTATGATTTTTTTTTTGTATTTTAGTGTAATGCAAAAAATAATTTGAGCTTAATAATATACTCCAAAGTTAATAAGGAAAAGCATTAATGTTTCAAGTAACGTTTAATAAAAAAAAAACTAATAACTTTTGTGAAACCCTTTCATCACTATCTAAGAAATAATTACTTGCCCAGTTTGGTAATTCTAGATCTAATAGTCTGCTCTGTAAAACTTTTCCAATTATCTTTTTCTCCAAGCATGACTCCGTTATGTTATATCTTATAAACATTATCATCTTAACCCATTAACCACCACATTTCTTTTTTTTTTGCAATTTTGTCGCCGAATGAGAAACATTTATACAATATATGTGTATATGCACAAAAAGTTGTGGAGCAATGTAATTACATTCAAATATGTTTTATTTTGAAAATATTCATTTTGTAAAAAGAGTACCGTTTCAAAATGATCAATTGTTTCAGTATAAAACAAATGATTGAGTAAGTAAAAAATTATTAACCTCTAAATTACTCATTTATGTGCTGAATATCATTATAATGTAAAAGCCACTCCAAAAATATAGTGATTCAAATATGATAATTCTGTTCCATTCAATTTATTATTAATTAAAGTAATTCCACTTAAAAGCGAATTTAAAATTTGTTCACTGTGTGTGTGAGAGAGTGTGTAGGCATATAATTTTTTGAATCAGAAGACAGTTTCGAAGACAATGAAAACACTTTGCACTTTTAAATTCTCTTTAATCCGTCTCGGAAAGGTATAATTTATTTACAAAAAGCGTGCACAAGGCATATCCGCCCACAGCGTGACACAAGAGGGGGAAAGGCAAGAAAAGAGAGAAATAAATTATCCCTGGTCTTATATACCTTATTTTGATAGGGAAAATATTTTATCACAGTCTTATATACTATTAAGATTCTGATAGGGATTTCTCACACAAGTCGATTTTGATGAGGGAAAGGAACACAAAGATCTTTTAAAAGAATGCGCTTGCTGGATATTTTCTAACTCTTCATGAGCGTGTGAGAATGCAAACGTAAGCATTTTTACAAAGCTTCAGCTGAATTAATTAACCTTCCAAACAGCGCGGCCGTCATATCAACACGAAAGGTCGCGCGTATTTCCCACATACGCTATAGTAAATTGTAAATTTTCAATAGCGTAACTATTAAAATTATATTGTAAATAGCTTAGGATTAATAACTACAATCCCTTTAAACATTTTTTACTTAAAAAGAAGCATAAACAATAGAAAAATAGATTACAATAACAATATAAAATTACCACAGGTTAACTGAATGGATTTTAAAATAATATAAATGAAATTGTCGATATTTTGAAAGAACAATTTGCATATAAAATATAAAGTGCAAAAATACAGAATTTATGTATAAAAAGCAAAAAGTAATTGAAAGTTAGATATGAAAAGGAAGAAAATAGTTTCATTGTTATTTCATTGCAGCGTTGCAGTTTGAGCAAATGTGTTTATTGTGCTCCAAACATATAAATTCCTGGCAAACCTCACAAATGAAGCTCGTGATTCTAGTCTGCTTTTCTTTTTGGCAGGGTTTTTTCCCTGACGTTGCATCTTCCAATTCAATGCCTAGCTCGGTTTTTCTCTTTAGCACCTTTAATTTTAGCTTAGAATTGTGGAGGCTTTTTTTCAACATTTTCCTTCGTAAGTACATTTGCCAGCTGTCGCCAGTCTAAAACAATACGGATTTATTTGTAAAATCATGCAAAATCAGTTGTAACAAAAACTTGCATGAACGGTCACGCGTATCTCTAAAATACAAAGATCTGATCGGCAGACACCTATCAATGCCACAAACTTACGACGACAACTGAAAGTAGGTCAAAGGGAGGGGTACAAATAGCCAAGGACAAGCGTTCTCAGTGCCACCAGACCTGAAGGTACAAAACGAAATTCATCTCTAGTGTATCTCTCACATACGCGCGCCCGCTGGAAGGTTAAGTAGAAAGAGTGTAATCAGATCAAGAAAAAAAGAGAATATTTCATAATCATTTTGATATGGGTTAAAATAAACTAAGATGAAGTTAATCAAATTTAAATTAGATTTTAAAATATTATTAAAATCGTATGTGAAATTCTAGATTCAACAAATGAGTAACGTGGAGGATATTGGGTGAAAAAAAAATAGAAATTACTTATGACCAATAAAGTGTATTTAACATGTTGAATTCCTTGTCATGAAGATAGAGAATTGCCGAACGTGGATAGCTGTCAAACGTTATTCCTAATCTCATTTCTAGAAAATAAATGTTTGCATTTAGATATCAATTAACATGTGCATATCTAATTTGTTATACTTTCCGCCTTAATTGCGATATCCAATTTTTAATAGATAACAGATATGCGTATATAGTTGCGATAAGATTACATGCATTTCAGTGCATTTTGTGATTGGGCAATGACTAACGCAATCTAAACGAAAATTATATTGCCAATCAGCTGCGACTGAAATGATAAAAGAAATCTAAAAGTCAGTCAATAAGAACCAAAGTGTGACTTCATTGTCAAATTTGTCAGTCCCTAGTAATTAGCGCCGTCCAGACGGATAATTCAATGTTTGTCACCGCTGAGTCTCATAGTGCTTAAAGTGTTACGTATTGTAACAAAAGAATAACAGTCTTTATGCTGTTTTTAACAATTAGACTATTATAAGTAAGAAATACACTTTTGTCCATCACAAACACACGCACAAAATAATAATAATAATAAGTTTTTAAAAACGAAATTGCTTCATAATAAATATTGACTATGATTGGAATTTTATTTCAACTACGCATTGTTATTAAGTGTGATGATAAGTAATTATAATTTAAAATACGAATATGATTGGGACATAAACTTTTCTTTTTACTTTAGCTTTTAACAACTGCTTTGAAAATTTTTGTAAAAATATTAAATATTGCATTTAACTATATTAGCAAATAATTACAAAATATTGTCAATGAAAAAGGAGGGAGGAAGGTTCTGATCTCGTTAAAAAAATACAATTTTTATCTGTCCTTATGTAAGTAAAGGTGATAATTCAAGAATCGAACTTGGGTGATAAAATTAGCTTGTATCCGGCACGCTGACAAAAGAACTCAATTTAAAAGATTAAATTAACTCTTGCTGAGAACTACAATTAGATTTAACGTGCAATTTTTTGCGTGTGTCTGTATAAAATAAAATAAAAATGAACACGATATTTTTTGGGTAAATAAATGCAACAAAGATTTTCTGCAATTTTTTAAGAAACTTCAAATTCGATTAAATAGTTCTGCATTGTTTTAGCAAAATATGATTTATAATTAGACTATTAATCATATTTTGCTAAAACAATGCAGACTCTAAATTAGGCCCAAAAATTAGTTACTAAAATCTTAGAAATAAACATGGGAAATACGATCTACATGAAGAAAGGGATTTATTAGATGCTTGAAAGTATGTTATGTAGTTCAATAGTAAAAAACTTCTGATGAATTATGAATTTTTATACAAACTATCAGTACTAAAATTCATATTTGACACTTGGCATGCGGGCAACGTATTTTTACGTTTTTGGCAGTCTGTTATTCGAGCGCGGGTCACCTAAAAATACATATTTAGTAGAAATACGCCCGCTGCACGCGTAAGTTGGCAGTGAAGTGTAACCACATGCCAACTGTTAGTAAATTCTTTTTTTAATTCAGTAAACTGAATTTTATATAATATCATAGAACTTTTTATTGTATAATCTTCAAAGATATTGCATGAATTATAAAAAATATTCAATGGTACACAACATTACCTAATGTTTACAAGACTTCAATTTTTTCTGCACTCATATTTTTAAAAAGTCTTTTTGGTTGAATCAAAAGGGTATTTTAGCACAGTATGGAATTTATCCTTTTCATTTCAAATTAAAATTTAATTTAAAAGAAAAAAAAACGACAGGAAAATACATAGACCAATGAATAGAGAAGTTAAGGCTTTTAAAATATCATGTGTACATGATTATCAAAATTTGAAGCTTAAAAGTATTTTATTAAGAAAATTATAAAGACCAAGTGTTCATAGTTACCTCAATTTTAGCGATCAATTATTCCGGCGAATCAACAGTTCGTAAATCAACTGTTGGTAAATAATATTCATCTCAACATATGCATTTAATTCAATTTAAAAGCTTCCAATATATTTTCAATGTTAAATTGCAATTGTTTAAATTCTTAAGAGCGCCCTGAACAAAACTAACTTATAAAATTCATTTTAAACAGTTCCTAAAAATTTATAATTTTAAAATTAATTAATTAATATTAATTAAATATTAGTTTATTTGTAATAAAAATTTCTTCCTTATAAATAAATTTTAAGAAATCAGAAGTCTGATATTAATTATTTATTTATTAACTTTTAAAATATTCAAAACTAATTAAACTTGCAAGAGTTGTTCCCCAAAACTTTGAAGCCTATTCTCAAATAAATGTGATATATCAAAGAACTCATTACAAGTCATTGCTGTAATGTTAATTTACATTGGCATGCATTTAGCAATTTCACCGATTCTATCTGATCATCCTTGGCGAGTTATTTGGCGATTAAATCCAAACACGTATTTAATAGAATTCTGAAATCGAATCTGTGTTTAAGATACGTTTTTCACAATCGATTCCCACAAAAATTTGTTAAAGAAGCTACATTTGCAGTCTCAAAATCTCATACCGAATTTAATAAATTTAACTCGATCCGTTTTTGAATTTTTGAAATTACAAATATAATCAAAAATCCATAGATAGTCAACCCGTCATTGGATTTGACACAAATTTGAAAAGTGTCCACACTATAAATGCTAAATGTATGTTCTGAATTTTATCCATCTAGCTCTATTCGTTTTGCAGTCATCTTGCTAATTTATATTCGAACAGACGAGCAGTCAGACTTCCTCTGAACATATTTAACACAAAATTTGATAGAAATCTGCACATTTTGTGTGCTCCTTGCACTGAATCTCAATTGTCTAACTCAAAGTGATTTTGTATTATATTCGTCACAGACAGACGGACATTCACCGCTAATGAGTTTTTCGAACTCAGAGGTCTGAAACGAGGCGATTCGACAAATTTTAAAGCTCTAATTTTTTTATGAATTCTACACTTTCTCTGTATTGCCTCTGCATCGGTGGGTTTAGATTTTTTCTTTTAAAACGCAGGTCAAATTAGTTCCGCATTTTAACACAGTTTTTCATAAAGTTTTATTTTGTATAATATTTCTTGATTTTACTTATTTGGGGAAATATAGTTTAATTCATAGACTGGTCGCCTTTATTAAAAAGTAAAAATATCTTACTTAAGCTATACAGATATCACTGGCAGGCAGTGTAGAAGTTTGAATTACAACAATCTGCTGTGATTAAGAAAATTTTCTAATGCATGCTGCCCATTTCATCATTTTTGTATCTCCTTATAATGTTAATATCTTTTCTCACTTATTCAGCTGAGTCAAAAGATAAAAACACGATATATACTTTTAAAAAAAGACACAGGAAATTATTTGAAGCCATCTTTAAAGCAAAATGCATTTTTTTAAGGAAAAAAAATGTTTGATGTCTGAAAGATGATTGACAGTTCCTTCATATTGCTCTGACATCCGTCTTTGTGAAACGGATTAAATAAAAATATAAGTACAAGAAAAAAAATAGCTATTTTTTCTAATAAAAACTTACGACACATCTTTTCAGAATTAAAATCACCATCATATTCCTAGAAATCTGCACCGGCGTACCGCAATTTAAGTTGTTCAAACAAACAATGAGTTGCAGTAACTTCAGTGTTTACAGCTGCACAACTGTTTTCTGTAGCAACAGCTGCCCTCTTTTCGTCAGAAAGAGAACAGAAAATATGGGCTTGATAATATCCAGAGAGGAAACAAGCATCAGGAATTATCTTGAAGAATAGGTTATTAGAATAAGAATGAAATAGTTACCTTCAAATTCAGTTTGTAGTTCAGATTTGAAAACTGCAAATGTTCGCTTTCTCAAGACAGACTGTTAGCACCAACGGTGGATTTAGGTTTTTCCTTTCAAAATGCAGGTCAAATTAGTTTCGTATTTCAACACAGTTTTTCAACATGATAATGTTTTATTTTATACTAGCCGCCTTTGGCGACCAGCTGGTTCGCCATGAGTAATGCGTTCTAAAATTTTAAATTAAGTCACATATTCATTAGCCTTGAAGTAATTCCGGGCATTGATTGGCCTGAAATTAATGTTTTTTTCCGTGATGTTGCCAAAATATTAAATATGTTTTTTCAAAGAAAGCGAAAAAAAAAAATATTGAATAAATGATTTAGATGTTGCAAACGATTATAAAAACCTTGGCTTAGCATTTTTTTTTAGAAACTATCACATTTTTCAATGGAAAAAAAATATTGAATTAATGTTACAGATATTGCAAACGATTATAGAAATATGCCATTGCTTCGGTATTTAAATGTATATCCTGTCTAAATTCAATCAGGTTTACCGTAAATAAAGAAGATTTGTTGAATTAACTATTTAGAATTGCAAACGATTATAGAATCCTTTGCTTTGCATTTACTTTTTAAAAAAATATCACATTTTATGTTTATTTTATTTTATCCAGTCACGTGCTGAAAGTATCATTTCTTTAGACTTGATTTACGATGATAGTTTTTTTTATTATTATTTGAACTTCCGTCATTGTTTTATTTTCTTTTATCCGGTCACGTGATCAAAAAAACATAATTAAAATATTTCTTTAAAAATCCGTTAAAAATAGAGAATTAAGGTATACATTAAAACACTGATACCATTAGAAAGATAATTTTTTAATCTTTAAATTGATGTAAAAATCATGTTTGTGCGATAATATTTTCGAAAGTTATAGCGGAAAAACGTCGAAATTTCGCTTAAATTTTAATTAATTCAAATTCTAATTAAAAATTCGAAAAAAGGGCTCCGAGGTGCACATTCCCGACCTCCAAGGTATACATATACCAAATTTATTAGCTGTAGGTCCAACGGTCTGGCCTGTAGAGCGCCAACACACACACACACACACACATTGAGCTTTATTATAAGTATAGATAATATTTCTTGGTTTTACTTATTTTGTGAAATGTAGTTTATATTATAGATTGGTCGCCTTTTTAGACTAGCTGACTTATCGGGGATATTTGCTAGATTTAACTTCAGTTAAATCGCTTATAAGTTTTTTCCTATCCATGATTCTGCTGAAGTGTCAACATTAAAGTCACGTTATTTAATTTCCATACTTCAGTTTACAAGGTGAACATTTTAAATGAAGACTTGCCAATGAAACTATAGTACAATCAGTAACGTAAATGCGTGATTTATCTATTATCTAAATACTCGGTATTAGAACCACTTTTTATAGAATGTAGAAATCATCAAAAAATTCGAACTCGAAATTTTGACTAATTTCCATATTGTAATTCGAAAAAACAGTTTTGGAAAATATCGGTCTACTGTATGTACTGAAGAAAACTCAAGACTGCTTATAGCTATGCGGCTCAAAACTGACATACAGTCTTAACACCAAATTTCTATCAAATTTTGCTTAAAATCTGTTCAGAGAATGTTCGTCTGTTTGATTGTAAGAATACAAGTTAATATGATGATTAAAAATAAAGAGAGCTAGATAGGTAGGATTCGATACACAGGTTTAACATCTATAGAGTAAATATCTTTGAACCAAATACAATAACAGTTTCATTACCTGGCAATCAACATCTTCAGAAACATGTAAATGCGATTATTCAAAAGCGCAGCAACTTAATGATATCAAATTCGATGTGGAGTTTGTGTCTACAAATGCAGTTTTTTTATTGTTTTTATTTGCTTGAGAAAAATGACTCAAATTCAATTCAGCGCTAATTCAATTTTCGGATATTATGATTGGCATGCCAGGGAATAATCGCCAAAAAACTCGACAAGGAAAATAAGCTACATTCAGTAAAAATACTAAATTCATGTAATTCACTAAATTAAATTAATATTACATAACTATTATTCGCTAGAGACATACAAAGTGTTTTTTGGCATGACAACTTTATTAAAAAGTATGCAAGAAAGTTTTAAGAGGACCACTCCCACTAATTTTCATTATCAAAATACACTATATATTAAATAGAATCCTTCTATTTCACTTTTCCACAATGGAAGAAAATATTTCATATTCGAGTAAATATTTGATAAAACACGGATAACAGTTTGAATTTCAGTGTAACAATGCAATATACTGCTGCAAATTAAGGCAACAAAATAGTTTCAAAATGCTAAAATTCAGGAAAAATTTAAAGGGTTATTAAATTTATAATATATGAATATATCTATAATATATTTTATAATTCAGAATTTCTAGTTTTTGCAAACTTATTTATTTCGCACTTTGGAAAATAAACCTAGATAATTGGCCTGAGCAGACCCCTTCTCAATCTAGAGGCACGAGGTAGGTGCCTAACCTAGCTAGAAATCTGTCCCTGGTTTAGATCTATAATTACTAAATTTGACACAAAAGTGTATAAATATGCATATTCCATGATATTTTGAGGACTTGAAAGTTAGTGACTAAATTGAACTGTAGAATGTTTTTTTAAATTAATTAATTAATTTCAAATGTTCACTATTTTAGTGATATTTATAACAAATAATATTACCATTTATATTTTAATTCAAAGCTAAAAGCTTGCATCTAGCTCCTAATTTGTTTTAAAATATTATCTTTTTTTTTCAGTTTCAAATAAAATTGTTATTTTAATTTCCTAAATAATATTTTTTATTGATAGCCAATTTTTAATTTAAAATTTTAATTGAATGCTTTTTTTTTACTTTGAATTCATTTCATTTATTAAACTTGTGTATCATTCCCTCAAAATTACATTCTTAGAACTTTCAAATTTATTAATATACAAAGAAAATTTTTATGTCAAAGTAATGGGTTTGCGTACTAAGTTGTCTGACTCATACAAACAGGATAAACTTAGATTTTTTTTGCAGATTGCATTATTTATTTACTTGCTACTTGTGCTTCTTTAAAAATGTCTTTGACTGGATTTTTTTTAAATACATGGTTAGCAAGAAATAGGTTACCCACTTCAAGGAACTCTAAATTGTTTTCTATTTATCCAAATTAGATAAAATTTGAACTACAGATCATTCAGATGATGCGCTTTTAATTTGTTAAATAAAACAAATTAGTACACAAATTCATCGTTAAGTGGTGTTGTAATACATATAAAACCATTAAATATGACTTATAATTGTTAAATAAAGTAAAATTACAATTGCTCAATATGTCCTCTGTCATTTTTTGACAATATACTCTAATCGGAGAACCATATTTTCTATAGATGACCACAATGAGTCTGCCAGAATATTAAGACTGTGGAGTTGGATGTTTTCCTTCATATCCGATAGAGATGATGGAATTTGATGGCAAATATTGTTCTTCAAATGACCCCACAACCAAAAATCACAAAGGGTGATGTCCGGCGAGCGAGAAAGCTATGTTGTTGGGAAATGACAGCTGATTACTGGTGCTTCTGCGAAATGCTGTATAAAGGCCTTATCACACGGCGAAATATCGTCAGCACTTTCCGTCAGCTACTTTC
>JAPMOQ010005572.1:3724134-3786634 GCA_026543055.1 Argiope trifasciata
AGGCAAATAAATATAAACAAATGCCAAAATTGGTGTATAAATTTTTGATGATCAACACAGTTTTCTATACAAAATATTTTATTTAAAGAAACTGAATTTGCGGGAACTGCTTTTGCTTATGCTAGGATTCTTTAAACTCTGGACAGAAGATTCATCATCAAGGATTTCCAAAGTCGGTTTTCTATTTGTATCGAAAACTCCATTCCAGTTTTCTTCGTCGGAACCGTCGTTAGAAACACTGTTAAGCCTTGGCTCAAATTTTTCACTTTCTAACTGAGGTGTCTGGCGGCTTCGGGAAGATTGGCGACGAAATACCTTTGAGCTATTGCGTTGTATTGGAATTATTTCGTTTTCGTTGTTTATAACTCTCTTCCTTAAAAGCTTTACATCTTCTTTAACAGGATCACTTGCATTCATAGTACTTGCTTTTGCTACTAAATGTTTCAGAGTTTTCAAATCGGTTGATTCATCACCATTAACTGCGTAGAAGACATTGCCGTTATCTGCTGTTGTTGCTGTAAAAATATGACATTAGAGCATTCCTGTTTTATAATATTACATTTTTATTACAGAGCAAAATACAAATTACTGGATTTAACTAAGATCTTAAGAGGAATCAGCATATCTATTACTTATTTCTAGTAATACACTGATGGAAAAAAATCCCAACACTAGGAAGGAGCTGTGCTAGATAAACGAAATTTGGTAGGCATGTTTATACATCTGAAAGATGACGTCGATTCAAATTTCGAGCTACGCGCGTAAGTGTGGCGCTAGTAGCGACACTATGAACATGCAAATGAGGTTTGCTTTAAATAAGCGCTGTAAGGTTCGTGATCGTTATTTACAGTTGAGATTTGATGTAGTGGGTTAATGTTAGTTAAGGATGCCTCTGAGAAGACGAAGAAGTCATTATCAACAGCTCACTGAGTTTGAACGAGGTCGTGTTGTAGGGCTACGAGAAGGTGGGTTTTCTTTCCGCGATATTGCTGAAAGACTTGGCAGGAATGTATCCCCTGTGCATGAGTATTGACGGCAGTGGTCAAGGGAAGGTACTGCCTCAAGAAGACCAGGTTTCGGGCAGCCACGTGGTACTGCTGAGAGGGAAGACCGTCGTATTCGGCATATGGCTGTGGCTAATCGTACTGCGTCTGCAGCCGAAATTCGAGCTGCAATTGGCACCAAAGTGACACAACGAACTGTTACAAATCATTTACTTCAAGGACAGCTCCGAGCCAGACGCCCTGTGCAGTGCATTCCACTGACTCCAAACCACTGCCGTTTGCGACGTGAGTGGTGTCAAGCTAGAGCTCATTGGAGGACGGAGTGGAGATCTGTTGTGTTTTCTGGTGAAAGCCGGTTCTGCCTTGGTCGCAGTGATAGCCGTTTGTTGGTTAGAAGGGGGCCAGGTGAACGCCTGCTAGTGACCTGTCTGTGGCCTAGACACACAGGGCCTACTCCTGGAGTTATAATTTGGGGAGCAATGTCGTATGACAGCAGGAGCACTCTCGTGGTTATCCCATGCACCCTGACTGCAAATTTGTACGTCAGTCTAGTGATACAACCTGTTGTGCTGCCATTCATGAACAGCATTCAAGGGGGTGTTTTCCAACAGGATAACGCTCGCCCTCATACCGCTGTTGTAAACCAACATGCTCTACAGAGTGTCGACATGTTGCCTTGGCCTGCTAGATCACCAGATCTTTCTTCAATCGAACACGTATGGGACATCATTGGACGACAACTCCAGCGTCATCCACAACCAGCATTAACCGTCCCTGAATTGACCAGCCAAGTGCAACAGGCATGGAACTCCATCCCACAAACTGATATCCGACACATGTACGGCACAGTGCATGCACGTTTGCATGCTTGCATTCAAAATTCTGGCGGTTACATCGGTTACTAATGTACCAACATTTCACATTTGAAATGGCTCTTCTCGCCAATGGCTCTAAGTGTGATCTTGAAATTTTAATCAATTAAATATGTTACCTTGTCAAATGTATTCCTAAAATTTCATTACTGTACAATAATTTTTTCTTGGAGTTGGGATTTTTTTTCCATCAGTGTATTTGATTAGTAGAATAGCTAAATCAGTACCAATTGTGCTAATGTTTCGGATGGAATTATCTATTGATTTAGGAGTATCTAGAGTAATCTTTTTAAAATGCTACGAAGTTCTTTATTCTCTGAATCAATTAATGGTAATGAGCTGAAATTTAAATAGACCAATCCCAGTAAGCAAAAACGCCTGACACGCATTGATGTCACATTTCTCCTCATATTCTTAATCAATCAATCGTTTCATCTGAAACGTCTGGAGAAATGGTGTTGATTCAGGTGTTCTAATAATTTAACGTCTCAGAAATAGAATAATTTTTAAGAAATGCTGTTGGTTGCATTGAAATACTATAGAATATCTACTTTTACTTGTATTTCATTGAATATACTAATAAAGTTGACTTAAGTAGATTTTTTAGGTACTTTCCGGTCCTAGACTTTATATATTATGAGGCCCATCTTTTATTAAGATGGTGAAAATAATTTAATATTTCAGCGCTTTTTAACACTATAACAATTTTTTTAAAAAAATTTTTAACTTTGTGACTACACTGCACAAAAAAAAGTAGAAAGACAATCTTTTTTTGTAAATTTTATTTTTTTATCCTGGCTAATAGTTTTTTTTTTTTTTTGTAGATTTTATTTAACAATATTTTATTTATTTTCATCTAAAAATAAAATAGCGACAACTATTTATAGTTAAGAAGATGAGAATATATGATTTACAGTGTGTAAAAAATGTACAAGAACACCTACTGCTTTTTTTATTTCGTGGAATGTGCAGGAGAAAAAGAGATATACTTTCTTTAAACTGTTTTTCAGTAGGAAAACAGATTTCTTTAAAAATTTTACTGATGCATTAATTTCAAAATGCTTAGAAGTATACCCTTAACTTATTTTCAAAAGGGCCATGCTGCTGCATATAAAAATGAAGATAAAGGTATTAGAGAGATCCCTTTTATACTGCACATCAGTCCCAATACAGTTTCTAAATTTATTAAAAATCCAAACAGAAATGGAATAAGAAAGAAGACGGGATGTCTAAAAAATTAGTACCTCATGATGAAAGAAAACGTGCCCATGGGTTTAAAAAGAGTACTGAGAGTGTTGCAAAATCTTGAAATCAAGCGTGACTTATTCATGTGTCCAAGCAAACAGAATACAACTACATCCAAAAGTCCGAAAGATTCGTTTTCCAAAAACGGAGACATCATCCAAAGTGAAACAAATAGATATTAATATTCATTTTTCCTGGACTAAGGAACACATACAATGGATGCAGAAGGAACTTTTGCAATATTTTCAGATGAAAAAAGTTTAACTTCTATGGTCCAGTCACTTATCAATACTACTGGCATCGTCCGAGGAATGCAGAACAATATTATTCAACTAGACAAATGGGAGGTGAAAGTTTGATGGTCTGATTCGCAGATGGTTATGAAGGAAGAACAAGTTTGGTCCTTCTCAATGGTAGGCATAAGCATACAGAAGCATACATTCTGAATTCTGAGCTTCTTTCTTGTTTTTTCGAATTAGGGGAGAATAGTGGATATTTCTACGAGATGAACCCTACAAGATAGATTAGTCCACACTGCTAATGGAACTAAAAATTGGTTCGCTGAAAACAATGTGCAAGTTTTAACCTGGCCAGCTAAAAACTCTGATTTGAGTAAAGGAGAAAATATCCAAGCAGTATTTGTTCTTCGAGTATATGCTAATGGGTAGCAGTTTGAATCGCGCTCTGAGCTTCCAGCGGCATTAAATACTTCATGGGATAATTTTTGTCAAACAGAAATCTATTCTTTGTGGGATTCACTTCCGAACTGAATATTCAAAGTCATAAAAGCTAATGGAAAGTGTATTCTTTATCAACACCACTTATATTTTGCCATTTTATAACTGTCCTTCTACTTTTTAACTGAAAGAAATCCTTTTTGTTATCATTTACGCTTTATTTTTGAATAACATGGTAATGATAGGAGATTTCAGTGAATTATCTATAAAATAATTCTTATAAAAGTAACTGCTCTAATAAAAAATAAAAACATTTTTTTTTAATTTAGTATTTTGGTTTTTTTTACATAGTATATGTAATTGTTGTATTTACCTATCAATACACTAGATTGTATTGATGTACACGATATTATAGAAGCAGATGCTCAGTTTTATAAATATTCTAATTCATAGATGAACATAATAATAAAAAATAAAAGGGCATAAATGGCAAATAGGAACCTGATCAATTATGATAAATTGTTAACATCATCCTAATATCTTATGATTAGTAAAATTTCGCATTTTTTACATACTTATTTATTTGCAAATAGGAAAATAAAAATGATCAAAATCGACATGCTTATGACTCTAGTGTTAGTTTTGCGGCCCTAACAGCCTAAGCTATTCAATTAAAAACCCACCATTGTAGTCACTACTAAGTTTCTAAACCTTGTTTAATAGCTTCAAATTAGCTTGCGTAATTTATCTACAGCAAGTGTAACTATTATTTGTCTTTTTTCTGAGCTTTTAGTTGATTCGCACTCAGAAGAAACAAAGCTAAAGCAATGGCAGGAAAAAAAATTCTTACCTCTCCTTTCGTCCTTTGGAAGTAAGTGCATTGTAGTTTCAGGAACTTTTTCAATTTCTTTTGAGTAATAGTCATATTGCCCTTTCTTGAAACCCATCCAGTACAAAATAATACTGAATATTAAAAAAATAATTACAAGTCCTACCCCCAATATAAATCCAGCAAGGTATGGATGCTTCCCTGACAAATCAAAAAACTTAGGATTATTGTTTTGATTTGTGCTACGATCATCACGATCTTTCTTTAAATCATCTTTCTTGCTCAACAAAGACAATAAATCGGTCAGGATTACGTTCCTGCTGATTTTTTCGTTTACTGTGAGTTTCCCGCTTTCAGAAAAATTCTTTGGTTGGCGAAGGTATCTTAGTGACGCCAAATTCTTCGCCTTTATTTTGGCAGACTCTAAATTTCTTTTATTGAATTCAACTGATTCATTTGTTACTTGATACGGCTCTAAACTACTGTCCTCTAGGATTGAGGATTTATAAACATCAGTATAATATTCGTTTTGTAATAGTTTTGATGTGTTTTCAGAAATAATATCTGTTTTTCTAGGAAAATCCAAATGATTTATTGATAACGGTTGTGGATTCCTCTCAACAATTTTATTGAAAACTATATCAGCTTTTTTAGAAGAATTATGAGTGGTTGATTTAAATAATTTCGGGGTGGGAGTGATTATATAGGTCTTGATTTCATTGTTCTCGGTTTCAAATGGTAGACCATTGGCAAGCGAAGTAACCAATTCCAAATCATTTTCTATAAAAACTTTGAAAGTCACTGGCACGGCAGTGGAACTTCTGTAGATCTCAACAGAAGTGTCAATAATTTTTATTTCTTTTGAGCAATATTTACACCCAGTACCTATTTTTGGAATTTTACTTGTAATTTTTCCCTTTTTATTTTTCTTAAAACCTGAAGAGATTGTGTTTGGTTGTTTTTTAGAAGGTGAAGGTTTCTTTTTTTTAGCTTTAGTGCCAATCTTAGAAAGTTTAGGTGGCCGCTTCGTAATGATCAATTTGGGTTTAGGTTTGCGAGATTTTTGAATACTTGTTCTATTCTTTGCTTTCACTTTTTGAGGGACTTTAAAATTAGAAGTGTTTGATTTTGAGATTATTATCGGCGTACTCTTGTTCTCCATTGGGTTTTGTGTCGTTTGTGTACCAAGACCAATACTCTGAAGCAGAAAGTTTCCAATTTTTGATAATTCCCAGCCTACGCCACTCTTTGGATTCACAGTAGTTTCTGTACTTAAAGAATCCAGTGTTCGGTTCATTTGTAGAGATTTAACAGTGCTAGAAACAGCTGTCGCATTAATCATAGTAATTTTATTTTCTGTTGTCATGATATTACTTGGTGTTGTACTTTTCCCTAAATGTAGATTCAAAGCATTTACTAACAGTTGCAATTCTGAACTTATTATTTGTTCATTTATAAGGTTATTAATAAGATTTTCAGTCACGGTGCTTTTGCTTTTATCAGGTGGTCCTTTTGATACAGTGCTTGATGCTGTTATTTTCGCTGGTATTTCTGTTTCATCTGACAAAAGACTCTTGTAAGATTCTGGTTTACCGAGGGAATGAAATGTTTTCTCTTCAAGACGGATAACGTTTTCTTTTTTGTTTATACTCGACAGATTTGTTTCTGGCAAAGTCTCTTCATTCACTTCAATGACCTTCGACACGTTTGAGTCGATATTTACTCTTTCGTTATTCGAAACATTCTGCGAATGACGATGAATGAAATCTTTTATTTCCTCCGAGATTTCTTCTTCATAGTCAAAGCTTTTATTTCCTGCTGTAGTGGTTAATTTCAAACTTCGTGGAGTTTCAGTATGAGATCTTTTACTTACTTTTGAAAACGTTTTCCAGCCCTTTGGACCTTCTAAATACAACGAATGCAATTGTCTGGAACTTTTATTTCTTTTTTTACGTAGCTCTTCAGATTCATCCGAGGAGTCTGCTGGTACGGAATTGCTTTCTACATCAAGTAAGTTGTTTCCATTCTGTTGTGATAGTTTTTCTTGCTTATCCATATCTTCCTTCCAGTGTGTTACAGTTCCATAATAAGCTGAGCTATTTTTTCCAGCTTTGAAATCTTTTTGTTGAACAGTTCTTCGCACAACAATATTGATTTCCGTTTCTTCATTAGCAGGCTTCAAGCTGTTTCTCTCATCATCTATGCCACCTGTTAGAAGATTCAAAAGATTTACTAAATTCTTATTTTTACCAGCTAGATTATTTAATCCTCTTTTACTATCCTTTCCATCATTTTCATATTTGTATGATGGCTCCTGGAAGACTTCAATTAATCGAGTATGAATACTTTTGTCATCACTTGGTAAATGTAACGTCCTTTTTGTTTGAGAATTATGGTTGACATCGATAGTTTCCGAAACAGAAAGTTGTGTGCTAAAAATATCTTCTGACTGCTCTAAATTGTCATCAGCACCATTTTCAAACCCTCTCTTGGGAATATGTAATGACTTGCCTGTATCTTTCATATCATTAGGTATTTCAACCACTTTTATTTCATGCATCAACTTTTTCGATGGTCGCATGTTTTCTTTCTTTTGGAAATAATTGAGTGGCTCTTTAGCATAATTTTGCTGTGAACCATCTTGCATATAATTGTCATACAATTTCGACTGTTTATGTTTCTTCATTCCTTTCCTAATATTATTATTTCTGAATTCTGAATGTGTGGGATATTCTTCTTCATAATAATAATAATTCTTATTCATATTCGGAAGATGATCTTCATCATCATTTTCGATGCTTACAGGATGTTTGATAGTTCGATATGATTGATAATGTGGATTGTTTTCATCATGCTCTCTGGAATGTACTTTCTTCTTAAACGCTGGAATTATCTTTTTATGAAATCTCTTCTCATGAGATCCGTTAGGTTTACTGATGCTGGCACCTTTTTTGGGTTCTTTTGAGAATGACTCAGCAAAGCTGGTACCTGATTTAGAGGGTAAGTCTGATGGTTTGTTTCTAGGAAATTTATGGAGTTCTTCGTAAATCGGTTCATACTCCCAGTAAGGAATTTCATCGTCTATTTCTGACTCTATTCCTGGGAATAAGTCCTGTTTTGGATAATAAAGACAGATTTTATCAACTTTTGTTTGATTTATTTGAACTTATGATTGTAAAAGTTTGTAATTTATTCCTCAAAAATAACAAAAATTATTCTACCAAATCTAATAATATATTAGCGACAATTATTATTTATTTTTTTAGCATCATTTAATTCAAAAATTGCATTCCGAATTTTTATTTACCTTTTATTAGGATCACAATGAATATTTTTAACTAGATAATTTGTCATTATACATATAATATCTCAGATTGATTGCAGCAATTCAAATATCTCGGATTGATTTGCAGCGATTAATTAACGAAAATTGTAGTATAAAATCTCATGCACATTGGCAGAGAGCTTAAGATATTCTTCAAAATCTATATATTATTTTTAGAACACTTTACACATGAATACATAGTCATATTAACAAAATTATTTTCTTCGAGTAGGATCGTCTCTGTTCTTAATGTGCACAAATAATCGATTCAAAACTATTCAGGAAAATCGCGTTGGAATGTGTGTGTGTGTGTGTGTGTGTGTGTAAAAGTCAGATCCCAACGCATTAACTTTTAACACAACCCAGAACATAAAGAATGAAACTAAATTATGAAGTTTATGATCCTAAAAACAATTTCAATTCATGTACATTGAAAAATCTATCTATTTAAACATTAAAAAAAAACTTTTATCAGTCGATAAACGCCACAACAGAGTTGAAATTTCTCATTGGATTATGAAGCAAACGAAGAACGTGGGAATATTTTTAATTCCATCCAGTTCTCCAGCTCTACACACGGCAAGAGAAGATTGTGCATACTAATGCATAAAGAATTCATAATAAGAAGTCGAAATTCATAAAAGTAAGTAGATTTAAATTTCGAAGTAGATTTAAACTGTGGACTTAAAAAAATTTACCAATCGATAGTGAAAATAAGTTTACTATTTTGAAACAAAACATCAAATAATTTTTACATCTTTAAAAAGTTACGATGAATAAAAGAAATTTTCCCTTCATATTAAAATAAATAATTGATAAGATTTATATAAAATATTAATTAGATGGGAATTTGTTATTTAATTTTATGGAAGTATTTAAAATTTATGAAAAGATTTTCTTCCCTTCTTTATTTTATAATTCTCCTTATTTTTCATAGCAGTTAGAAATATGCATACGAAACATAATTTTGAAGTAAAGCTCCAAAAGGAAGAATATTTCAAATTTTGAGATTTCTGAAACATGAAAAGTGGTCAAAATCTCACGTCGGAATATTTGACATTTTTGGTATTTTAACTTCATGTACTACATATTGTAAAAATTAAATCTAAAACTGTCCCATTAGTGTTATATGCAGTCTTGTCGCATAATCAGATGATCAATAAAAGAACTTTACTCTCCAAAACTATTTCATTCATCAGGAATCTAAGAATATTTGGATCATACATTAAAAGTCTGTCTTTGATATTAAGATAGAAATCGGAAAAAACTTAAATGCAAAAATGGAATTGTTTCAATAGACCATATTCCCGATAATCTAGAATACGAATATGACAAATTAGTAGAAGTTAAACTTGGGGTTTCAAAAAAATTGTGACAAGGACATGGGAAAAACGAGTAGTAATAACAATAATTTAAGCAAATAAAAATATAATAATGAAATTCAAATAGTTGTTACGATTAAGGTTACCATAATTCACACATACTTATAACAGAATCCATTAAAGTGAAATACGCCGTTGTCCTGCTTTTAATTAATGAAATACGCTATTATCCTGCTTTTACATAATGAAATACGCTATAATACTGATTCTTCATTTTTCAAAGTATTAGAAAAATAATGATGTAAATGACTTGAATTTGATTATCACGGGAACATTTGTGAAAATTATCAAGAAAAGCGATAAATATTTCACAAATGCACTAATTAGTACCACAGGATATTTCGTTCGTATTTCTGGCACTTAATTTAAGCAAATATTAGCAAACTAATAGCTAGTATTACTCTGCTTTTATAATTCTTCAGTTCCACTGTCAAAAAAAGTATGTATTCAAAATACACTTTTTATTGAGTTATTTTTCATAATTTGGATATGGAATTACTAAAAGTGCAATAAGTGCCCTTCTTTTGAATGAATTTTTTTTAAAAATTTTAATAATATGATATTTACAAAATAGTTGCTCCAAATAAAAATAAAAAAACATAATTATCACTTTTACATCTATTATTCCTTTTTAATTTTTTCGTGTACTTAGAATAAAGAAAGTATAGAAATTGGCAAGGAATTCTAACTCTTGATTTTGACGAATCTCCAATTTTCAGTTCATCCTAAGTTTGAAAAACAGTTTTTATTTGGCGGGGGGAGGGGAAGGATGTCTGTCTGTGACAAAAATAAATGAAAAACGCTTTGAACCATATCATTGAAATTAACATACAAATTTTACGCCAAATTTGTAGATTTCTACCAAGTTTTAAATAAAATCTGTTCACGGAAGGGAGCTCTATCTGACTGAAAGAAGTTAATACGATAACTACAAAACGAAAAGAGCTAGATATATAAGATCCGGCACAACAGACTTAACATCTATAATATAAGAACTTATCAAATTCGGAGCCATATGACTATCTGTCGGTATGTATTTTCTGAAAAATATAAACATGTTAGCTCAAAAACACAAATGACTTAACTATATCAAATATGATATGGTATTTTTTTTATTACAATGTAATTTTCAGTTAAATCTTTGTTCTAATCGGTTGAGAAAAGCATGTATAACAGCCAAATTAGAATTTCGGATACGATACACTTCAGCGATTAATCGCCAAATAACTCGTCAAAGATGACATAATAAATTTAATAAAAATGTAAAATTCAAGACAAAAATTATTTCATAATTATTTCATGCCCATTCTATGCAAAGCGTTCTTTGGCATGACAAGTTTTTTTATGGGATAAAGTTTTGTGGAGACCACTCCAAATGATTTATCTCTCTCTCTCTCCCTCTCTCTCTACTAGACCTTCAAATAGAGAGATAATTTTGAAATGGTATTCACTCTCCTTCTCAGACACCTCTATGGTTGCTGGAGATGCTTCTAGTTGGTAACAACGAAGTTTGAGTTTGATTCTTTCATGCTGGAATTGCATGACATTTTATAAATAAAGGTTTTAATTCACAGTGAACTTAAGAGAAAAAGTAGAGAAAATCTTGAAGAAAAGAATGTAAAAACAAAGTAACGTTATACTTTATACAGATTACTTTTAACAGCATGTGTGAAAAGGGATTTTTTTCCCTCTCTTTTCTAACACCATGTGAGTTTTGATACGTCAGGAAACAGGAAAGCTCGAATTTCTCTTTCAACACATGAAAAATTCCCTATTCTCTCAAAAACCACTATGACAGACTTTTTTTCTCTTAAGGGCTTAATATAGAAAAGAAGACTCCACTAATCTGATGGCTTTAAGTAAAAATATCCATGTCCATCTTTTGAAAGTTCTCAAAATAATAATAATAAGTCCTCCAAACCATCTGTGTTAGCGTGTCCAATGAAAACTTATGCACCTTGGACATCAATCATATTTAAAGAAATCGGGAGAAAATTTTGTAATGATATATTGGGTCTCGGGTGCCCTCCATTATACCACTGAAATGGCATTTGGGGCCTTCAAGAATTGATAAAATTAAAACTGTTTATTTAGGGAACAATTCATGCATTTAATTCTCATGAAATAAGTGGTGGTGGTGGGTCTAATGCCACTCGGTCATACCAAGCCCGAATGAGCGGAGCTCTTTCGAATTAAAGTAGAAGTGTATGCCTTTCGTTGTTAACGAGCCCCGTTAAGGTGAAAGTACGACTTTGCTCGAACACACTCGACACAATCCTTTTTAGAGGCGGTCGAACTCATTCATCCATCTGCAAGTCTGAATTTAGATCCAAATAAGAGAACGACTCATCCCTGATTCAGTTTCCCCAGAGGTATAATTTGTTATGGGAACTTTGCAGTCACGACCTATTTAATGTGCCCCAACTGCCATTAGCCGAGACGAGGACAGAACTCGTTACCTTTCGGTTACGAAACTGACTCTCTACCGACCAGGCTCAACCAAAATGCATCTAAATTTCAAAAAGAAAAATCATTTTAATTGGATTTAAAATTATTCAGGTTTAGTTAATGGAAATGGGTAGAAGTTTTACAGTGTTGTACAGACGCCTTTGAAGCCCGCCGTAATTTCGTTGAATTAACAATAGGAGCCTTTAAGAATAGATAAAGTTATAATTACTCATTTCTGAAACAACTTATTCGCTTAATTCTTATGAAATGAATGCATTTAACCAAACAATACGATTTTAAATTTCAAAAAGGAAAAAAATTCTGGATTAAAATTAAAATTTTCCCACCTTACATAATTTTAAGATGTCTATATTTAGATCAAAATCAATAAAATGTAAGTAAACTAACTAACTTTATTTTAATTAACAATCAAGTAAATCAAATATTTACCTTCGGATATTGGGCAAACGTTGAAGAAATGTAGTTATGAAAGGAGAAAAATTCTAATAATATACATAAAAGGCATGTCTTCATTTCCGGAAGGTACTGATTCGAGGAACATAAATGTTCGCTATTATTTTAATAAAATTTATTGCATAATAAGAACAATCGAAAACAGAATGAATTGTTACCCCAAATGTTAATAATAAACATTTTAATTGTTCGCGGAATAATGCATTATAACAAAGTAATCCTCAAAGTACTATCAAAAACAAAACAATTAATTTTTACTTGTTAGCTTACAAAGTAAAGTTTTCTGTTTGTGAAGTGTAAATATTGTAATAATCGTCTGAAAATTCAAACATGAGATTTTGTAGAATCTCCATGCTTCAAAATTCTTTGAATCAGTAAAAAAACAAAGCATGCCTGCCTCTCTCGGAATACCTCAAGAAAACACTTTGACCTAGATTAGGGATCAGCAACCTACTATTGAAACAGAAAAGCTAAAGCCAAAAAGGAATTTACAAAATTTTCCAGTTTTTAAAGATTTGCTAAAATTTTTCAATTTAATTTTATAGTATTTGCTTGTATATATTTGATTTAAAATAAGCAACTTTACATACGAAATAATTTTTATTCATATAAAAACGCAAATATCTAAACCACCTCATCTCTCGGAAAACTATAAAAAACACCTGGCTATCGTTCCATTAACGAACCGTCTTCGAGTAACTCTGAAAGAGCTCTGAATCTTGAATTGGATGCAAGAAGAGTCTTAGTGCCTAAGCACTTCTACTCAGTTTGAGGTAATAAGAAGCGGAGGTTAAATGGAAGTTAAAGTGAAAACAAAAGGTGAAAGAGAAAGAAAATTTAGCGATCCTGAGAATCCACCATTTCAAGGACATCATCTAAGAAGCTTTGTGGGTCTGGAATATCATGAAGAAGATCTAAAACATCACAGAATTCAGCAAAAGATTGCACAGACGTTAAATCATCTTCAAAGAAATGTAGAAGGTTATCACCAGCATCCAATAAGGCCTGAGCATTTTGTTCTTGATATCCCTCATTAATGGGCCCATGCCCATTTACTTTTCTGCATTTCAAGGAAGTCAATTATGTTCTTGTAATTATATCTCTTGCATATTAAGCATTTGTTAATTTCACTACGAACAGTTCTTCTTGCATTTATAATACAGAAATTTTCTCGCAATTTCGATAATAGTATCGGCCCTCCAGCATGAAAGTTTCTCATATGAACCTCTCTGACAAGAAGTTCTACTAACCTATGTTTTTTTGGAAGAAGAATGGGGTACCTAAAATTTCGTAAGTCATCCTTCTCAGTTAATTTTGTTTTAATCCTTAAAATCCTCTCTTCGCCTCTAAAGACATTGTGGAGAAGTTGATACAGAAGAAGTGTATAAAATAGCAAATGTCATGAGTACTTGTGGTGGACTGGAACTGATGCTTGAAAGAATGTCAACAATCACTTATTTGTCCCGCGGAAGATCTTTATTGACAGTGTTATTAAAATTATTTGGTTTCTGAATCAAAGTGAAAAGCAGTCGTCTGCTAAGTGTCTGTTAACAGATTATGGCATTAACCGAACAGAAATAATCTACCACTGGTACTTCGGATGAGTAGACGAAGGAATGCTTAAAAGCGTTTAAGGTGGAAACCGAAGCTGTTCATTAGATTCAATTTAAATTTCGGAAGAAGCTGTGGAGCTGAAGCTTTGTTGAAACCTCTTATAAAGTATTGGCAAGACAGGAGGAGGAAGTGAGGTGGCGAGTGTCAAGACTCTTTCATATTGATTGTTACAGGGTGTGAGGTGCTGTTGGCCTTAAAAAATCTTTTGAGCATGAGTAGTTGGTGGGTTCTGAATTAAGATTTAGCTTGTTTTGAAAATTTGATTTCAGAAAATCAATTAAGCTGAGGAAGGGATTGTCCTAAATTATAGTAGGATATTACGCGGTCTTCCAGGCTTGATACTTGGGATATAGTTGGGAGTTTAAACAATTGCATCATTGTCTATGGTTTTGAAGAAGTTTGTAGCTAGCTTTCTAATGTTTTTTTTTAAGTGGACTGGTACATATTGGTGTTAGGCATAAACCATTGCATACTACAGAAGTTTCTGATTAGATTGTTTTGTTGGCGTTCTATTATTTTTAAGTTTGTCTCGGCTGCATATCCTCATACCGGGAATACATAAGTAAGTACAGGACTACATCATTGTCGTTATTGTCCATGATTTTGAAGAAGTTTGTCGCTAACTTATCCACTTGTGCTGCGTGTTGTGCATGCATTTCGGAACCTCCAACTCCTGAGTTCTGTGAATTCCACAAGTTTTTGACCTTCAAATCTAGCAATTGTATCTGAAGCGATCCATCATCTATTCGAAATGGTTCAATGTTGATCGCATTTTTGTTGTTGTTTGTTTTGTAAAATTATGCTGAAATAATTGGTGTCAATGGTTGCACTGGTCTCATCGCGATATTGCTTCAGATTTTCAAAATAAAGTACTTTACTTTATAAATGTTTTCAACAAAAAGAAGTATTTTTATTGTTATTATTTGTTTACTTTCGAAACCAACTACTACTTCAAGCAAGGCATAGGTTGGATTGCCCTTATCTTGCAGTTTTAGATTTAGTTCATTTAGTATCATTGTGGTATCTACCATGAAGTTAAATTCTTGCAGCCATTTGTCTTTTTCCAATTCAGAATGTTTAATGTTTGTTTGTTTTTCATTGAGGAATGTTTTTACTTCATTTAAGCACAAAGCACAACATTACAATACGTTATCTCTGAAGTGCCGTCGCACTTTATTGCACAGAAGTAAGGCAGAAAAATGGCTATCTATTTCTTCAAGGAAATCCTTTAACTGGCGATGGCAAAGTACTTTTGCCAAGGCACTGTTAATAATCTTAATTAGTTCAATTAAGATTATTAACAGCATCTTAATTAATAAATCAAGTTCATGACAATATTTCAAATTTATTGCATTACAGTCCTGTTAAGTGTAGTGATTTGTAATTAACGATTATCTTAATAGAAGCTGTTGAGAGATTAGGTACTTAATGATATTTTTTTCTGATTATTTAAGGGTATTGATAGTAAAGTATTAATTTTTCGCATGGAATTGAAGACCCGCAACCTTATATTAAAAGAGACGCAGGTTGCCGACCCCTGACCTAGACGAATAAAATTTGGTACGTAGTCTTATAATCATTTGTAGATATCAACCAGAATTTTTGGGGGAAAATATCAAATCGG
The DNA here is from genome assembly GCA_026543055.1 of Argiope trifasciata. Classification (NCBI taxonomy): domain Eukaryota; kingdom Metazoa; phylum Arthropoda; class Arachnida; order Araneae; family Araneidae; genus Argiope; species Argiope trifasciata. Next base: position 3,739,629 of record JAPMOQ010005572.1, read on the forward strand.
AGAAAATCTATCAGGCTGGCAAATGCAAGTAAACACGATGACTATAATATGTAAAGAACTAGAAAAACAAAATTTGAAACATAGATTTAGCTTCTAAAATGTACTTGTGTATAAATTTCAAACCAAACCCTTCAGGGGACTGTCCATTTAATTTGTGTTTTTAGTATATGTAAACACGGTAATTTAAAAATGTAGCGACTTAAAAAGATGCAATTTAGTACATCTTTTGTTTATTGTTTGTTTTGGTACCTAAATCGCATATTTTTATCCAAGTTTGAACCAAATCTATTAAAGTATTATCCATTTGTTAATTTTTACTTTTACTCTTAATATGATAAATCAAAAACAATGGCTTATATAAATTAACATTGATTTGTAATCTTGTAATCAAAATTATATTTTCGTGTAAAATTTCTGTTTGAATCGATTGATAAAATAAAAATCCAAAATGCATATTTATTTTTTTTTTTTTTGCTATGCGTTTGGTTTAGTTTAGTTACATTAATGCCCCGTTTTAAAGCAAATTAGGGTTATTTTGGTATGCACTCGTAATTTTGAATCAGGGTCAGATGACGAGGACGACACCTGAGCTGGCACCCCCTCTCCACACCAGCGGGAACCTGAAACCCTCCAGTTACAAAGCCGAGAATTTACCACCAGCCCACCATTTCCTCTCCAACGATGCATAAAACTCCCATGTGCAGGACTTTGAAAATAAAAATCTGAGTACTGGTGACATTCACTGAATTTCAAAATCCACAAATTTTAAGCTGGAGAAAGACGAAGGAAAAACATCTTCATCAAAAAATGCATACGAAAATTTCTATAGGAACACTGGTTTGAATATGCGGTATACAAAATGAAAGTACTGGTTAATTTTTCGAATGTTCAAGAATTCTAAATTATGAGTTTGAAAAAAAAAAAATGAAATTATTATAACCTATCTATCTAAAAACTTTTTTTAAAAGGAAAATTTAGTAAAAGAAATTTTGACACTTAATAATTATTTTTTTATTATTATTATTGGTTTTGAACTTTAGATTACCAACATATTTTTAATGAAATTTGTCTTTAAAATCAATCTACCGATTTGGGGTTTTTTTTTTTTTCTTCATTATCTTAATTTTTTATCTATATATCCACCTACATCTCAGGAAACAGCAGCAATATTGAATTATAAGTGCAATTATAAAGAATTTCATTGTTGCTTCATTTCGAATTTATACCTTAATTTAAAGCCAGCGAAATTTCAAATAAAATTTTGAACTATTAAATTTGTTATAGATGTATTCTGAATGATGGAAATGTGAATCTCTGCCTGAGCATTTTATGCAATATTTTGACATTTTTTGCAATAACACATAACATCTCATAAAACTTATTTTTACACATTTTAAATCATAAATAATTATCTTTTCAATGCTACCCACTTAATTTCTGTACAATTTTTCCTAAAATTTTGATAAATTTTTTAAAAATATTTTTACAAAATTTTGAACTACTTTTGCGATGAAATTTGCTTCCATTGTTTCATCAAACATTTAATCTGGTAATTTTCTCTTAATGTTGAAAGCCAAAGATGAGACATTTTTTCTTATCAGAAGTGCAATCTAGATGAGGAATCAAAAGGTAAAATTACATTACCTCAAAAGATAATATGCAATTTTAAAAAGATTACACAAACATCTATGCTTTTAATGGCCCTATGACACCATGAGATTCGACTTTGTTTGGAAGGTTCAAGTAGACAGTAGCAGAACACGTGTAAAGCTATTAAAATAACAAGACTTTATTTGATGCTTAAAATTGCTTTGTTTAGAGAATTATGATCAGCAAGTAATAAGAAACAATCATTCCCTGTAAAACAACTGGTTGCCAAAGATGACTAATATCAAATAAAAACAAAATCTAATTATATTTGTCATCTAATTTAGAACAATTTTTATGAAATTGTGTATTAAGTTCTATTGAAAGGATTGAACTTCAGAGAGAATAATTGTAGAATAAGAAAATGTTAATATTCTATAAAAACAATGAGTTATTTATTGTAATACAAAGAATACATAACGTTTATATTGAATGTGCTGAAAAATACTTCTTTCACTATTCCAGACTTCTTAGCATTATACCACTTCATTTGCAGAATTACTTTAATGCATCTATTTCTTTGTGTGATTATAATAACTAAAAGGAAAGTAATAATGTAGGTGGATGAAATTTAGGAAATAATTCTCACAATAACTCAGTATGAATATTCTCAACTCAAATTTCTCCATTTCATACTGAATAGAATATTTATTCCATTAAACTTCCCAGCACATTGATGAAATTCAATTAGATACATGGAACTTCAATACAACTTTCATACATTGAACTTTCATATATTTTCTTATAAATTTTAAATATTCAACAGAAAAGAAAAAAACATATAAATAAAATTTTCATACATTAAACAAACATATTGGCAGTTAACATTTTTATTGTGGTCTAAAAATGACTATATTGCAATCAAACAGCGACCATTTTTCCAGAATTTTTTTTTTTTAATTATATAAGAAAAAAATTGTTTCAATTATTCTAACTGAATTAGAAATTTTTGTTAAACTGACAATTATTGCTGTAAAAACAATAAATACCGACCAGTAAATCATTTAAATTGTATATTATTTTGTCACTTTCAATTTTGTGAAGATTTGCAGATTATGCTTCGCAGAATTAAAAACTCTCATATACATAACACTTTCCCATGTTTGCAAAAATGATAATTGTAGTAATTTGAACTAGATTAAAATAGGAGAGAAATATATAACATATTGAGTAAAAGTTGCAACAATTTTTTTTAATGGATTATCCAATTCAAGGGCAGACAATTTTAATTCCCACAACTTGTATTCTAGAAGATAACTCAAATTAATTGAATTTTCAACTCATTAAACAAATAATATATGTGATGAAATTTATTTTTAAAAAAATTAGAATTTCTTAGAAGTTAGAGGCTGAAAAGCAACTTGGAAGTTTAGAAAGCTCTTAGAAGTCGCATTTTCCCCCCTCCTACTCTCATTAATATAATAGTAATCTAAATAAATATTGAAATAAAAAGTCAAAAATGTTAAATTATCTTTTAATCATATTTTTAGACATGAAGAATAGATGTAGGAGTTTCTTTTTTAATACATCTATAATGTGTGATTTAAGGCATGCTGGTTTGAACAAACTATGAAAAGACAAATAGCTTAACCAAATATTGTGCAGTCTAAGCATGTTACTTTGATTCTATCTTGCTTGTATATTTATTTCTTAGAGCCTTAATAATATCAAACATAATTCTACATTTTGTTAAATTACAAGAAATATAACTGAAACTACACAGTCATCTTTAAACATGAATAACAATATATTATTTTTCTCAGATGAATTCAATCGTGATATTTGCTCAAAATATAATTTCACATAATTTATAAGGTACTAATTAAACTTTTTATCACATATAAGCAAATTATGCATATGCATGCAAATTGATTTATTAATCCACATGGCTATAAAAAATAATTAGTAATTTGTTCATAAACAGTTTCTAGTTTGATAGTTTTATACCATAACAAACTAAAATCTAAAAGCATTCATGAAATAATTTACAAGTTCCAATATTTTTTTTTTCAAGTAAAACTGCACCTTATTTTTAATATTTACTTCACTTGTAATTTTAATTGCAGTAGTCACTAATTTTCCACTGTAAAAGAAGAAGTTTGTAGTACTAATATTTGAAAATTCATAGAATTAAAATATTCTTAAAATCTAAAAGAACATATAAATAAGCACTAAAAGAAGCATTTTATTTCTGAGAGTGCTGTAATTAATCATATATAATATTTTCTCTCTATGCCCATGTTTCAATTTGATATCTTTTCATGTGTTCTAGAGTTTGTAAATATTTTAAACTTTCTTCTTCATTTAAGTTTCCCTCCCTTTTAATTATTTCCACAAATGCATCTTTTACACCTTGTGGCATTTGTTTTGCATTTCCAGCAACATATATAACACCTTCCTTGTTCTGAAGCAAATCCCATAAAAGGGGACCATTTTCTGCAATCCTATGCTGAACATATATTTTATCATCCTGGTCACGAGAAAAGGCAGTAAAAATAGTTAACATCTTTTTTTCACAAAATTCATGCCATGTTTCTGAAAACAGAAAATCTTTGGTTTTATATCTACAACCAAAAAATAAGTAGTTATCACCAACGCCAGCACTAGCTCGTTCTTCAGTAAATGCTCTAAATGGAGCACAACCAGTACCAGGACCAATCATTATGATTGGTACATTAGTTTCTGGTAAAACTATAGAACCTTTTTTAATAGAATATGGAATAACAGTACCAGGTTTCAGTTTAGCAAGCCAATTAGAACATAATCCCTGACGTGGTTTCCTCAATCGAGTTTTATACTGAACAACAGCTACCAGCAAATGGAATTCTTGAGGATGTGTTTTTAATGCAGATGCTATGGAAAATGATCTTGGTCTAATAGATGGAATCATGTCAAAAAGATAATCAAAAGGAACATGTGGAGTAGTATGAGGAAAGTCCTTCAGAACTTCCAGAATTGTACGCCTGGGTCTGTTACAATAATCATACAATTCTTCTTGGCCAGCAGCAGTAGTAAATTCAACTAATTTTTCTTTTTCCAACTCATCTTGGCTGAAATGATGGAAAACTTCAAAAAAGGATCTTCGTGGAACACTCAGAATATCAAAATAGGATACTGCACACTGCCGGACAGTACAAGGATAAGGATTTATCTTAGGTAAGGGAATATTAACATCTGATGGAATAAGAATGAAATTCATATCTAAAGGAACATTTAACAAAGATAAGAAATCCTCAACATCTTCTGGTGGATTAACAGGCCAAACAACTGCTACATCACCAGGATTATAATGAACAGTTGAATCAATCTCAAATTCTAGATGGTGAACAGCCTGAAAATGATCAGTTGATGTAACTCTTTCATTTTTCTTTAAAGTAGCTAAAGGGAAAGATTTATTTCTGTTGTAAGTAGTAGTTTTAAATTCCTCAGTTGATAAAAGTTCATTGCAAAATTTAACTTTGTATCTGGGCGGTAAAGGAGCATCTTCAGGAATTGGCGGATCCGATACTGTAAAAAAAGACAGTATTGTACTTTTCAGATTAAGTAGCCAAGGATCCAAGGCAGCATCATATCCCAGTTCATGCTGATCATCACCGAGAGTTAAAGGAATAATTTCTGTCGCACCCAACTGAAGCAATCGTTTGTTCAATTTTTTAGAAACTACGTTGAATTTCTCATAAGATGAATCTCCTAAGCCAAACACACAAAAATTCAAATGACAGAGAGAATTACAAGGAAGATTTTTTCTCAGTAAAAATTTCCAGAATGATTTCATATTATCTGGGAACTCTCCATTTCCTGTGGTTGAACATACGAAAATCACCATTGATTCATTAACCAAATTTGTCACTGTGTAGTCATTAATATCGACAACTTGAGCTTTAATGTGCATCCGTTTAAGATACCTCCCAATTCTATCAGCAACATCTTCAGAATTGCCAGTTTGAGTTCCAAACAAAATTAATACTTTTTCATTTGAAATCATGTTTTTAGATTTTATTTGTACAGCGTTCACGGTGTTTTGTTTACTTCGGGGAAATTGAACTATAGAGGAATCACAGTTATAGCGAATCAACAATCTTTTTTCAATGGATTTCTTTTTTAAAAAATTTATACGTAAATAATATATCGATCTTTTTTGTAGATATGAAACTAAATTATTATTCTGTTATGATCAAATAATTATATTAATTAAAAAATGGAGTTGGTTCCATCACAATTTCAATTTGAAGAAAATTTCAAATTCCGTATAATGGGAGACTACAATTTGATAATTAAGTGTCTTTAAAAAATTTCATTTCTATTGAAATGGAAATCAAAATTACATATCCTATAGGTATCCGTGAATTTGAGTATAATTCTTTTTTAGCATCAAAAAAAAAACCCTTTTCCTTTCGTAGTGCCATCTATTGAGACAAAAGTTAACTATTGACCATATTTTCCATATATTGATATAAAGCGTTTAACATTTTTACATGTAATTTCTTTATTCATTTTCTTCATTAAAATATATGGAATGTATCTATTTAGGTTATTCAAAAGCATTATGCTCAATAAATAGTGATTTTTAATGATATTTAAGTATGTCAATGAGAAATTAAATCACGTGTCCATAGTAGATTTTAAAAAATCTCACCCACTCATTTTATAAATTAAATTAAATATGAATTCTTCCTAATTATATTAGGAGATATTTTTTATTCAACCTTTAAGTAAAAATTTAATATAATTTCCAATTTAAGAATGGTAATTTAAGAAAAGGCTTTCTGTTCATCATTATTATAAGCTATGATGTTAGTATAAAAGCAAGAAAGTAGGACATTTATTTTATTTTTATTTTGCTACATAATACAAATAAGCATAAAAAATTTCTCTAGCATTACTTAATAATGCTGAATTACCTTGCAGGTATTTTCTTTTCAAAATGGAACACATTGTCATTGCCTTCTTTTAATGAATTAGCAAATTTATGTTTCACCAAATTTTTTAATATATTAATAATTCATTTCAAATTTATCTTTTTTCATAAACTTTGTAAAAGAACATTTTTTTTTCAATTACTACTATTAGCTCACACTCTCCGTATTGTTTACATACTATTAGTTCTCACTGTCCCTATATATATATTTATATATCTTGTTCAAATTTTCAATCATATATTTTTTTTCCATCCAGTCAAGTCCAAATACGTTTTTTTTTTTTTTTACTTGTAGTGGATAACATTTGATCTTAGTAATTTTTTTAATATTAACTCTTTAATTGAATGTAAGGAATTCCGTTGACCGCTTTCGCCAAACCCGATATAATCGCCAAAAGGTAGCTTTGCCCCAGTAACCACAAATTACTTTTCATTATGATGGCGTCAAAGGATTGGGGCATTTTTGCGAGCGTTGACAGGTCGACGGGATAATCCCAAAGTACTTTACGAAATAAATTGTAGGTTTTTCAAAGATTTTTTTTTTTTCAATTTTTGAAATTCTAGCAATTTTATAATAACATTAAAAAAAAACAGTCCATAGGCTCTATTAAATAATGCCTTCAACTTAATCCGGAATGCAAGAAACGCATAAACTACTGCATTTCCTCCTGCAGTTTAAATTAAATCAATTTGCAGTCTGTGTATTTAAAATAATATGGAAAATCAATGAATCAGTTACCCAGCCCCATTCACTAGTCCGATTTTGCCTGTTTTTGATTAATATGAAAGCTCATGACCTCAAATCATCAGTTTTAATGTGATGGTCATTATTCTGCCTCATTTCTCCATTTTCTAGGACAATCAAAAGTAGACTACTTCGTTATTCTGTAGTCAAAGTCATGTCCTATTTCCACTCTCCGAACTTGCTGAAGGTACACGAATAAAAATTAATATACGCTCTCCCAATATAAACTGATGGAAAAAAATCCCAACACTAGGAAGGAGCTGTGCTAGATAAACGAAATTTGGTAGGCGTGTTTATACATCTGAAAGATGACGTCGATTCGAATTTCGAGCTACACGCGTAAGTGTGGCGCTAGTAGCGAGACTATGAACATGCAAATGAGGTTTGCTTTAAATAAGCGCTGTAATGTTCGTGATATTTATTTACATTTGAGATTTGACGTAGTGGGTTAATGTTAGTCAGGGATGCCTCTGGGAAGACGAAGAAGCCATTATCAACAGCTCACTGAGTTTGAACGAGGTCGTGTTGTAGGGCGGCTACGAGAAGGTGGGTTTTCTTTCCACTATATTGCTGAAAGACTTGGCAGGAATGTATCCACTGTGCATGAGTATTGGCGGCAGTGGTCAAGGGAAGGTACTGCCTCAAGAAGACCAGGTTCCGGGCAGCCACGTGGTACTACTGAGAGGGAAGACCGTCGTATTCGGCGTATGGCTGTGGCTAGTCATACTGCGTCTGCAGCTGAACTTTGTACCACAGTGACACAACGAACTGTTACAAATAGGTTACTTCAAGGACAGCTCCGAGCCAGACGCCCTGTACAGTGCATTCCACTGACTCCAAACCACTGCCGTTAGCGACGTGAGTGGTGTCAAACTAGAGCTCATTGGAGGACGGAGTGGAGATCTGTTGTGTTTTCTGATGAAAGCCGGTTCTGTCTTGGTCACAGTGATAGCCGTTTGTTGGTTAGAAGGAGGCCAGGTGAACGCCTGCTAGTGACCTGTCTGCGGCCTAGACACACAGGGCCTACTCCTGGAGTTATGGTTTGGGAAGCAATTTCGTATGACAGCAGGAGCACTCTCGTGGTTATCCCACGCACCCTGACTGCAAATTTGTACGTCAGTCTAGTGATACAACCTGTTGTGCTGCCATTCATGAACAGCATTCAAGGGGGTGTTTTCCAACAGGATAACGCTCGCCCTCATACCTCTGTTGTAACCCAACATGCTCTACAGAGTGTCGACATGTTGCCTTGGCCTGCTAGATCACCAGATCTTTCTCCAATCGAGCACGTATGGGACATCATTGGACGACAACTCCAGCGTCATCCACAACCAGCATTAACAGTCCCTGCATTGACCGCCCAAGGGCAACAGGCATGGAACTCCATCCCACAAACTGATATCCGACACCTGTACGGCACAATGCATGCACGTTTGCATGCTTGCATTCAAAATTCTGGCGGTTACATCGGTTACTAATGTACCAACATTTCACATTTGAAATGGCTCTAAGTGTGATCTTGTAATTTTAATCAATTAAATATGTTACCTAGGCAAATGTATTCTTAAAATTTCATTACTGTACAATAATTTTTTCTTGTTGTTGAGATTTTTTTTTCCATCAGTGTATATTTATTTGCATGCCTTGTTCAAATTTTCAATCGTTAATAAAATACTTGTTATTCATCCACTCAAGTTCAAAGACACTTTTTAAACTTGTAGTGGTTGACATTTGATGTTAATACAATTTTTTGCATATATTCATTCATTAATTAAATTTTAATACTTTAAATACAGTTTTAGCAGTTTTTAATGAAAATTGAAATCAAAAGGTCCAATCGATAAAATACGAGGATTTCAGGGTTTTTTTTTTTTTTTTTTACATGAATGAAGAATGCGAGTTCAGTTCTAGCAAAAGTCAATAATTTTTTTGATGTTTATTCCCTTTTTTGATAATTATTTCATAAAAAGTAATGAAAATAAAAAAAAATTCTTTGTTGACCTAAGTGGAAATTGAATTAGAAATCATTTTGTTGTACTACTAGTTATTTAACTATTATCACTCCAAACTGACATCCACATATCTACAAAATATTATTGAATTTAATGAACGCGGATAAATATTCTAAAAACTAAGAGAATGAAATTATACATATCAAAATTTGACCAATCGCACTTGATAATGTCTCGATATTACTGCATATAACTGATAAAACTTTAATATCATTGTATTTTTACTCACTTATTTATTTGCCATGCAACCAATATTTTTAATCTGCTTAACGATTCCATCTCTCAGTCCAACGATCGTAGATAGTTTGCATAGTTTACCTAATAAGAAATTTGCCTCAGAAATGCTGCAGGAAAGATCTGAAATTTGCTGTTTTGCAAATATATATGAAAATTTAGAAAATTATTTGAAAAAAGTCTAAGGAAAAAGAATAGTGATTGTTAAGTCTAATTAAGGGGGTATGGTGCCGTTGACCTTAAAAATCTTTTGAGTCTAAATTAAGATTTAGCTTGCTTTGAAAATTTGATTTCAGAAAAATCATTAAGATGAGGAATGGATTGTCCTAGATTATAATAGGATATTACTCGGTCTTCTGGGCTTGATACTTGGGGAATTTTAACTATTGCATCATTGTCGTTATTGTCCATGGTTTTGAAGAAGTTTGTAGCTAGCTTTCTAATAATTTTTTTAAGTGGACTGGTACATATTGGTGTTAGGCATAAACCATTCCATACTACAGAAGTTTCTGATTACTGTTTTGTTATATTATGTTTCTATTATTTTTAAGTTAGTCTCGGCTGCATATCCTCATATCGGGCATACATAAGTACTTCTTCTTCTTGCATACAGCCGACCACCCCGCCACCACTGAACGTAGCAGTATCGACAGGATACTGCTGCTATATAAGTAAGTAATGGACGCAAATAGGAAATGCAAATAAGTGTTTTATTTCGTCTACACATTTTAGTGTTTCGAGAGATTAAGGAGTATAATTTAAGAGTTAGGTCTCAAAACTTTGAAATAGGATTTCAAAGTTAATTTTCTATCTATAATTACGCCTAAATATTTGTATTCCTTAGACAATGGGATAATTAATTTTAATGGGTTTTTACAGTTAGCTTTCGTGAAAACTATAGCTTCAGTTTTATTAGCATTGATTTCAATTTTTCCTTTTTACAAAATAGTCTTTATGTCTGTTCAAAGCTATAATAAAGAAATTTGAATTTTTATTTCTAGTTCGTACAGCAGTGTCATCAGCGTACATACTCAACATAGTGTTAAATTTCTTGAAGATTCCATTAATAAATAGAGAAAATAAAATTAGTCCTAGTTTAGATCCAAGTGCTACACTGCTTGGATGGGTTTAATATAAGAGAAAACATTGTTGATTCTGATTTTAAAAGATCTGTTACTAAGGTATGATATGATAATTTTGGTTAGATGTGGGGCAGAGGTTGTAAGATGAGTCTGTAAATAAGATCGGTTTGCTAAAGTCTGTCAAAAGTTTATGAATGTACAGGAAAACCACTGCAATTTTTTTTATTTATTCGGAATTTTCTTTCATGAATACAACTATTCTGATTAATTGGTGAATGGTGGATAAATTTTTACGAAAGCCATATTATTCTGTCATTATTAAAGCCATATTTTCTCTTCCAAACGGTTATTTAATCTTTTGAGGCTTATTTTCTCTGCAATTCTGCTGACTGAAGGAAGTAAAGAAATTGATCTGAAAGTACTTGGTTCAGCAGGGTCCTCTCCAGGTTTCAGAAGTGGAATGACTGCCGCTGTTCACTATAATAAAGGAAAATATCTTATCTTTAAAATGTTATGTATGATATTTATTAAAAATTTGATATAATAATCCGGTAGGGTTTTGAGCATTTTATTATTGATACTGTCAAGGCAGAGTTTTTTTTAAACATTTAGCTTTTAATATACTCATTAATTTCATCGCTGTAGGGGGGATATCCCTGAATTTGGGTGGCAGTGATTCTCGAAAGCATTTGACTGTATTATTTACAGTATGCTCTGTGGAGCTATCTCTCAAATTATTTAAATTGAAATGTTTCTCAAAGCTATCAGCCAAACATTTTGCTTTTTCGATGTCAGATACTGCAACACTACCAAAACCGTTAAAATTCGGATTTTTTTTTTTTTTTCTTCTTTTTTTTTTAAATACTTTTGAAGGTTTTAAATAGTTTCCAGATTGAGCTATGTTCTGAGTTAACATTAATGAAGTTGTTTAAGAATTCAATTTTTTCTTTTTTATTGTTGAGTTTTTCTATTTCTTTGTTATCTTCTATTCATAAGTCTCTTGAAGACTGGGTCTCTGGTTTTTTTAATATTTTCCCTGACAAAGTTTCTGACCCTAATTATATTTTTTATTTTAAGGTCAATAAAATTTAGGCTGTTTGTGATAGGAGTAAAGGTTTAATTTTTTAAATTAATTAATTGAGCTTCAAAATAATTAGCAAAGTGATATAGTTTTTCGGCATTAATGAAATCATCAATTACAGGGGGTTCAGACTGGCTAAGAATTATTTTTAAATTGTTCTAGCTGGTTTTAAGTTTATTTGAGTTACTTAGGTAGGGTATATTTAAGGCAGAAATTAACACTAGAAAGACGGAGATTTAGTGCATACCTATATTGCCCCAAAGCGGTCAAAATGACTGCCTTGTGAAAGAATAACTAATGTATAAAGAAATTTGTTTAAAATTAATTTTTAATATTTCTTATACTATTTACAGTTATAGAGCAAGTTATTGGTAAGTATTAACAATAAAAAAATTTACTTCATTTGGAACAAAAAAATAATTTATTCATTATTTGTTCATTTTAAGCTAATGTAAGTTGAAATCTTTTTATGGCAAATCTTCCGCTAACATACTTTTGACATTTTTCACATATATTATTTGTTTTGCTTTTGTTGCAAAGTCGTACTTGACAAAATTTTATTTTGTAAGAATATGTTGTATTTGATGTTTGTGGGTCCTCATTTTCTGATGACTTTTTCTGCCTTGTAGCACTGTAATCGGTTGAAAATTGTTCTGCTAATTGGAACAAGAAATGTTTTCGTTGTATTTGTATTCCTGTTTCCTCTTTGTAAAGGATCCAAGCATTTATAGCAGCCAAATCTAAAATATTGAAAAATATTTGGTTTGGCTATCTACGATAACTCGATTTTCGTACTCAGCTCGCGGTCCTCCCACTCTATCAAAGTGTATCGATTACAGTAACTGATCCTACGAACAGTGATCCTCCTTCCCTCCTGAACTACGTTACACGCATTCAAGAGGAATGAGGGGCGTGGACAGGCCTGGCATAAAGATTCGAATGACAAGTAACGAACAAGTGACGGTAATCAAAAAAAAAATAAACTGTCATACGAAATCGGAGCCGATCTGATTTCATATTATCAGATTGGCTCCGATTTCAAATAAGAAATTTACTCAATTCCACATTAAAAGTTATTTGATTATTTAAAAATTTCCGAGTAGTCATAATGATACTTTTTGGCAATACAGGTATAACACATATATATACCGGAAATGAAAGAGGGGGAGGCAACTACAATGATTAATAAACGCATTTATATGCTCTGCAAAAAGTCACAAAATTCTAAGAAGCTGTGCCATTATATACACAATGGTTTTGAAAAGCAGTCAAAATGACTGCATTAGGCAATCTAGTGTTTAGGATGGGATTGTTATCTGAGCTAAGTTCTGGTCAAGAGTGAATTTTATAAGGGTATATGAAGTCTTTAAATAAAATTAGATCGATTATGCAAGCAAACTAGGATCAAAAATCTAGAGAGGTGGGGTGTTGGTTCTAGTATTTCTAATCCGACCAGTAGGATGAAAGATTTTAATGAACTGTCTTTTGGGCAATTGTACCTACAATCCCAGAAAAAGTGGTGAACTTTAAAGCCTCCACAGAAAATTTGGTGAGGACCTGTTTGGATTAGGTTTTCGATATCAAAAATAAAATTAAAAGTATATCGCTATAGGATATGTAGACATAAATTAAAGTAATCGGGTTATGATTTTTCAATTTTAATTTCGCCGCGATAGCTTCTACATAGTGTAGTAATGGTAACCTATTTTTAATTACAAGGGGTGATCAGGGCCGTGGTGATTTGATGGTAAGGTCTCGATTTCGGAATCGGAGATTTTAAGCTTGAAACCCGATTCCATCGAAGAACCATCGTGTAAGTGGATCTGTTGCATGCCAAATATGTAGAAACTAAACGCTCTCCCGCTACTGTGGCGTGGAAGCTTAAAGAATGGGGTACCGAGTCAGGTGTTGTCCTCGTCATCTGATTGGGATTCAAAGTTACTGACTTCGTCTCGTAATAGCCCCCCCCCCTTCTGGACGTTGAGATAACTAAGCTAAACTAATTACAATTAATTTCAGGAATATACAAAATTAAGCACACTAAATTTATTTTTCAGAACCTTGTACAATTAAAAGTTCCATGATAAAAATGAAAAATTTACGAAACAAGTTCCTTAACGCATATAAGGTTTAATAGCTCTATTAAAAACTTTTGTAACTTCCTAAATGGGATGAAATATAGATAGAATTAGTTTGAGTCTCTTTTTCAAATACATCATTACATAAATATTATTTTATACCTTCTTAAAAAATTAGCATTACGGTGATATGAAATTCAGTTCAGAATATTATGTTTAGTTTAGTTATTTTAACGCTCCGTTTTAAAGCGACACTAGGACTATTTTAGAGTGGACTGCACAATTTTGAACTCAGCTCAAATGACAAGGACCACCTCCTCCAAACTTCCATATCACACAAGCTTTGAGCCCCGACGGATTTAACATATACCAGATCCAATTAGAGGCCTGTTCTTCAGTAGAATCAGGTCTCAGATATGAAGCCCTCCGATTCCGAGGGTGAAACCTTACCACCAAACCACCGTTTTATCGAAATGGAACGCATTGTACTATTTTAGACAGGATTTCGCATCACGTATGCGATTCGAAAATAAATTATGCTCGTGATGTAATCAGTCCGTTGTACTGAATTCAACGCATTTGCGTCTGCCCACTTTTTCCTCAAACTTATTTTTTAAGGTATCCGACTACTTTCGAAAGACAATTTTTGAAAAATTGGATTTTTTAAAAACTATTAATGAATTTTACTTATATTGTCTATTATAAACACAATAAATCCAAAAAAATATATTGAAAAATACAATATATTTTAAGAAATAAGAAATTTGTGATAAATTTTGATGAAATTGAACCAAAACGGTTAACATTCGACACAAAATGGTTATGCAGCAATATTATTTTTCTTTGTACACAAGTTATATAACATAATGATGAATGAAATGAGCCAAAATCTAAGACACATTTTGAGGTGCAAAGAAGTGCTAAAATATACGTATACATGCATTTTTTTTCCTTCTTAAATTTACAATTTATTCTTCTGAAAACTCCTATAAATATGAAAATATTCCACCAACACTAAAGTTTTTGATTCGTTTTATTGCCCATACTATTTAAAAAACACGCTGGAATTTTTATGCAAATACCTCTATTAGTGTTTGTGATATTCTGTTAGCGATGGAAAGTTTTTATGAAAATGAAAGTTTTAAGAAAATTGAAGTTGGAAAATATGTGACCCTGGATGATAGATTAGTCCTTCCTTTTCCTAGAAAAGATGAACGGTTTTGGAAAGAGGAGAATTAAAACTACAAGAAATAACAACTAAAAAACAAAGTCGCCAATGTGGTCGATAAGCAGTGTTTTTAATGTAGTCGGATACCTTAAAATGTGGGTCAAGATCAATAACTGTAATGAATTTTAATATCATTGAAAATATGCAGGGAAACAGAAAGTATAATGCAATCTTCATCAAGTAGAGGCTTGTTGTAGCTTATCTCCTTTAGGTTGAACACTAATTCAAACCAAGACAAGAAATCGGAGAAAGAGGGGTGTAATGACTTCTGAGGGTAAAGACTCCTGAGTACCTGGGGACAGAAATCTGACTTTATCGCATATGAAGATGATACTCACACATTTGCTTGCACCACCCCTTTTTACGAGAGGTGAGTTCATTCACACCCCTCACATATAGAATGCAAGGTAGATCGGGCCTGGTTGGGAGAGCATCAATCTCGCAACCGAAAGGTAGCGAGTTCTGACCTTCTCGGCCAAAGATCGCCGTGTTGGCTAATGACATTTGGTATGGTGTGTTATATTGACACAAGATCCATCTTTGTACAAGCTGCGCCATCCACATGGATATTTAAATAATTCCGTTGTAAAATGTGTAAAAAAAAGAAGGATATATTGTAAAAAATTTCAAAAGTTGAGAAGATCTATGTTTTAAAATGATTTGGCACAAGAATAAAAATAAATCAAATGTTAAATGCTACGAAAAAAAAACCTAATAGCTCTTAAAAAGTCAAAAAGTTTTGAGTGAGGTTTCTCACCCACTAGGTCTCGTAAATTTAAAATAGACAAATGAAAATGAGTTAAACGATCTGAAGTAAAATCAGAACATTCAGTAAGAATATGTGCTATAGAATTGATCACTCCACAGTTAGTGCAATGAGGGGCTCGTTCCCCAAACAACAAGTGTCTATGAGTGTATCTTATGTAACCAATACGTAGACGAATTAATTTTACATCCGCGCCTCGGTTCGGTAAAACTGACCACATATTTATTTTTGGTTGAATGCTATGTAGTTTATTATCAACTTGCACGTCCCAAACTTCCGGCCACTTTCTATAGAATGACAGTTGGGCCACGTTAAATATGTCGTGACTGTAAAGTCCTCCAAGTTCCCATAAATTATACCTCGGGGGGTTCTGAATCAGAGATGAGTCAGTTTCTGATTTGGATCAAAATTCTGACTTACAGTGTACTCTGAGTGTATAAATGAGTTTGACCACCCCCTAAAAAGGGTTGTGTTGTGTGTGTTCGAGTAAAGTCGTCTTTTCACCTGAATGGTGCTCGTTAACAACGAAAGGCGCACACCTCTGCCTTCATTCGAAAGAGTACCGCTCATTCGGGATTGGTATGACCAAGTTTAATTAGACCCACCACCACACGCTTGGTAGAGAATAAGCATGCCCAAACCAGGACTCGAACTCGGGAAGTTCAGATAACGGGGCAGACACGCTACATCTAGTCCAGGATGCTGACTAGACCCTTGATAGTTAACTTACATTAAATACGTTTAGCAATGATATTTCCGTTTCTCAGAACTCAAATGAGATTGCTCTACCTCAAACATACTTAAAAAATATTAACTGAAAATATGACGTTTTAAAATGTGTATTTTTATACCGTCTGATATTATATAGAACACTAGAAGATGTGACCATCTATCCAAGTTTATCCTACTAATAATATCTGTACTTTAATGATCACAAAATAATTAATAAAAGATGTAGAAAATCTCATGCGTATTGACAAGCTATTTAAGAAATAAAAAAAAAATAATAATCAGTAGCTTACCTTATATGGTTAAATAAGATAACATTAAAAGTCAGCAATCAAAACATGGAATTCTGTCATTAAAAAACTCCTCGCACATTCAAATCAAAATTAAAAATTATAAACGGACAGATTAATTATCCTATTTCATTAACAAAAAACGTTATGTCAAATAAGAAAATTTTAAAAACTGCTGAAAGAAAATAATAACAATAACTCCAACAATTCTGCGAGAGAAAAATATAATGAATCAGCATAAATTTTAAATAATAAATATTGTAAACGTCAGTTCATTGACTTTTGATACAATTCAATGTAAATGCAAAATTTACGATTCTACAGCCAACTTTTATTCAAGCATAGTTTTATTCGCACACTGACAAACTAAACAATTTAAAAATTAAATAATAATAATAATAACTTGAGTAGTTCTAAGAATAGAGTATTTTTTAACTCTGCCTAGAGTGAGCCATTTTTTTTTTTTTTTACTTCATCACGAAACCTTTCACGAATTATTTTATCTTCTTCGACATTGATATACAATCAAAGAGAGTATCTTTCAAGCGATTTTCTCTACTGTGGCCTGGTGGAAAGATCTAGCTTCGGAACCGGAGAGTTTCAGGTTCGAGACCTGATTCCACCGAAGAACAGTCGTGTAAGCTGATCTGATGTTAAATCCGTCGGGTTCAAACGTCTTTCCACTGTTGTCTGGAAGCTTGGAATCGCACTCGTCACCTGACCGCGGTTCAAAATTTCGAGGTCTGTCTCAGAATAGCCATAGTGCCGCTTTAAAAATGTGACGTGAATATACGTAAACTAAACCGCGACTTCCTGATATATTAATAAAATATAATGTGCTACGTGTGTGTGTTTATATGTAGTGCTGGGTATGTGTGTATTTAATGCAAGGAAAAATTCTTCTTTACTTTTTCTTGTTTATTTCCACCCGCACACACACAAATATATATGTACGAAACATGGACGAATATCACAGATATACAAGGAAATACATAATATAGATATTGAAATATAGACAGTGCCGCTAACAACGAGCGAACAAATAATACTTTTTGCCGCTAACGGAGAGCGAGCGAGTGCCTGCCTGCACCAGTTTCAACAACACCGGATATATGACTGTTTACAAAAAATCTCAAGAGAGGTCTCCTCACATTCCAAGCACATTTCTGGGTTGGGGCATACTGCGCCATCTATGTTCAGCTTTCATTTATAAATGTGAATAAGTATACAAAGAATAAAAAGATAAAAAATAAAATAATTAACTAAAAATAAAAATTAAAAATAAATAAATCTAATAAAAAGTGTGCCTCATAATTCAATGAGGAAAAGTAGATTGGAATCTGGGGACCTTCCTCTCCATTACTTGGAACCAAATTTTGGCATAATTCTGATTACAAGACCATATACCGAATTTTGTTATTAAATTGTTGTGTTTTCGATTTATTACTCTTATAAGTCGTCAAATGTACCAACAAACAATCGAACCATTGAAGTATTTGGTTCGAAACGGCATGTATATCTTAAAACTGTAAAATTGTAAGCTTAATTTCATTCATCTGACCTATTTTGTTGTTATATTGTTCACACTGACTTCCGTAAAAGAATGGACATATTCTACAGTTTTGACATAATCGCCACTTACATATTTCATACATGTGATTCATTGAATCGTGTACGTCATTGAACGTGTAATTCATTGAAGTATATTTCACTGAATTGTCGTATTCGCAGATCATTTTCTTGTTGTTGTTTCTGATGGCATTTTTCATAGACAAGCCCGCTTGACTGAGTCAGCGGATTTAAACCGAAGTTTTTACAGGGTGATCAGCGAATAAGCCCTGATTTCAAAATTAAATATCCCTACAACAAAGATCAATAGAATTATGCGATAAACTGTACGTTTTTTAGCAAAACTGTAAAAATGCTGTACAAAAGTTTTGAAAATTTAGTTAACAGATGGCGCTCTAATCACAATTTCCATAGACGCTTTCAGTGTGACGTCAAAAATGAAAAATGACTCCAGATCTGACTCCTTGCGACGTCTTTCTGTGGGGAGTATTGAAAGACACTGTCTATATAAACAATCTCGCCACTCTAGATAAACTTGAATCATTGATTAGTGTTGCATGTGATTCCATTTCTATTGAGACATTGCTAGAAGTGATGTCAAATTTCATTGTTCGATTACGCCACCTCATTGTTTCTAACGGTGAATAATTTGAAAAAATTGTATTTTGATTGAAAAGACCGCATCACTTTATTGGTTTTTTTTTTTTTTTCAAGACTCCTTTAAGAGAAAAAGTTTTTAGAGAAGAGCGCCATCTGTTAACGATTATTGTAACTAAATTTTCTAACTTTTGTACACTATTTTTACAGTTTTGCTAATAAATGTACAGTTTACCCCATAATTCTACCGATCTTTTTTGTAGAGATATTTTATTTTGAAATCAGGGCTTATTCGCTGATCACCCTGAACGTCTCTAGTTGTTCCGTAGCGTTGTCTAGGGCTAAGAGTGCGATTTAGCTACTCACGCAATCGCTTGCACAACCCTTTTTTACAGGAGAGACACATTCACAAGCCTCACAGATAGAACAGATGAAGAACAACCATGCCCGTAGCGGGACTCGAACTCGGGACTCACAGATCAGTGGGAAAACGCGCTACTCCTATCGGACGTCTGCTAACAGATCATTTAACCGACAAACAAACACATATAATTCCATTTTTTTTTTTAAATATTTGCAATATAATGATTCAGCGAAATCTTGAGATCGAACTTTTGATTATTGAAATATTTTCTTTTTATATACTTTGCGTAAGAGAAAGAAAGGTATTTTAAACAGCATTTTGACTTACATCATTTTATTTGAAATCGCTGAATAAGTATTTTAAATTCCTTTTCATTTTATTTAACATCAATTAATGCTGACTTTTCAAGTTTATTTACCAATTACACAGCCCTGCATTTTTAGGGTTATGTCATGTTTTTTTTGTTTTTTTTTTTTGATTATTGATTACGATGTATTTTTTTACGCTGAATCTGAATATGACATTAATTTTTTCCCATCATGTCAGGATTTTTTGCAAAACACAAATTTCGAAATTTGTAATATGTTGTAAAACATCAAAACTATGAAACATATGGACAGATTTAAAACGATTTTTTTAATTATAAAATACATTTAATTTAATTAAACTTATGGCTTATACTTTACAGTATCATAGCCAAGTCCATCAAGAGTCCGTTGGGGAGAGGGGAGGCAAAAATTAAATGAAAACTAGCCTAAATGTAACAAATTAATTTTGGTACACGAAATTCTATATTGATGCACTTAATTTTATGTACTTAACTTTAAGTTTAATTAAATTTAATTTTAACCAGTCTTAATGATGATGCATGTAAAAAAAAGTCACCTTTCATTTGTGTCATTGTCTCTTTTGACCAGTCACGCTGTGTTGGCGGCTTTTCCGTCCATGTGCCATTTTTGGTTCATTGCGGTGCAGCATCCAGCAATAGCCTGCCATCATTGAAGTATTCCAACTTCCATTTTTTGGATATCCTAATGGAATCTCTCATCCATCTCTTCACTAACAGCACCTAAATTCTCGGGAAATTAATCAAAATGTGAATTAAAAAAATGAACCTTCAAAGTCATGGAACAGTCTAAATTTTGATACTTCAGGCAAATGGGAAATCGTTATCAAGGAAGATGAAATACTTCAATGATGGCAGACTATTGCTGGATGCTTCACCGCGAGGAACCAACAATGGCATATGGATGGAAAAGCCACCAACACAACGTGATTGGTCAAAAGAGACAACGACACAAATGAAAGGTGACTTTTTTTACATACATCATCATTAAGACTGGTTTCCATTTCTTCTTTAAAACCAAATACACATATTTTTTTTATTATTATTATAGACCAAGTAATGATAATACTGTTTATATTTACAAATCCATTGAAATATCTTATGCATTTTTGCATTGTGATTTTATTTCATTTACTTTTTTATATCTATATCTATACTTATAATAAAGCTCAATGTGTGTGTGTGTTGGCGCTCTACAGGCCAGACCGTTGGACCTACAGCTACCAAATTTGGTACATGCCTACCTTGGAGGTTCGGAATGTGCACCTCGGAGCCCTTTTTTCGAATTTTTAATTAGAATTTGAATTAATTAAAATTTAAGTGAAATTTCGACGTTTTTCCGTTATAACTTCCGAAAATATTATTGCACAAACATGATTTTTACATCAGTTTAAAGATAAAAAAAATTAGCTTTCTAACGGTATCAGTTTTTTTAATTTATAACGTAAGCTTCTATTTTTAACGAATTTTTAAAGAAATATTTTAACCATATTTTTATCACGTGACTGGATAAAATAAAAGAATGCCGGAAGTTCAAATAAAAAAAATTATCATCGCAAAATAAATCTACAGAAATGCAACTGTCAGCACGTGACAGGATAAAATAAAAGAAATATAAAATGTGATATTTTCTTTAAAAAATAAATGCAAATAATTCTATGATCGTTTGCAATATCTGTATCATTAATTCCATAAATTATCTTTATTTACAGTAAACCTGATTGAATTTAGACAGGATATGAATTGAAATCCGGACTTAATGGCATATTTATGTAATCGCTTGCAATATCTGTATCATTAATTCAATACTTTTTTCCCTTTCTCGCTTTCTTTGAAAAAAAAAAAAAACATATTTCATATTTTAGCAACATCATCGATAAAAACATTTTTAATATTTTGGAAGCATAACCGATGGTTAAAACTGACTGATTTATAAAATTAAAGAATATTACTAGGAAAAGGTGTCCTTTTAGAACTTTTCGTCCATCATCTTAAAGAAAATATTGCTTTCAGGCCAATCAATTCCCGGAATTACTTCTAGGCTAATGAATATGTGATTTAATTGAAAATTTTAGAACGCATTACTCATGGCGAACCAGCTGGTCGCCAAAGGCGGCTAGTACTTAATAAACAAAATCCAGTAAATTACTGAACATACTAGGAAGTGAAACCAGTATGCTGTATTATTATATTTGTTATTCTTTTATTTTTATCGGTATATCGATAATTTATAATCTTGAATACAAAATATACCATCCTACTATTTTAATTTTTATATCAATTGCATATTTGTTATGACAATTAAGAAGCTGCAGTTCTTGATAACAATCTACTGTAAGATGTTAGATATACGATTACATTAAGCTTTTTAATACCATTACACACAACAAATGCAAGGCTACAATAATAACATTTTCTAAAACATACATCCTAATTTAAAATTGTAAAAACTTTATTAAGAGAAGCAGGAATAAAGAATTATGAAACGACATCATTTGAAATGAAATTCAATCGCTATTGTCCA
Organism: Argiope trifasciata; assembly: GCA_026543055.1. Lineage (NCBI taxonomy): Eukaryota > Metazoa > Arthropoda > Arachnida > Araneae > Araneidae > Argiope > Argiope trifasciata. The sequence continues at coordinate 3,761,839 of JAPMOQ010005572.1, forward strand.
GCAACCTACCTGGTATTCGCAATTAAATTCGATGTAATTAGCTCTAAAACTTAAATAAAAGTATTCAAATCGGAATAATTTTCTGGATAAATATTTCTTGTTAATATTAGAGGCATGGTGGCTTGGTTGTAAGACCATAAGTTTGAACCTCGATTCTACAAAGTATTCGTTGTAGTATCGGAATCGCAACATGTTCCGACTAATATCGTAAAGACAATATAAATAAAATTTATATATATATATATTAAATAAAAAGAACCTCATAATTCAACAAATTTTCACACACATTCGTAAGAATTAATTCAAAATTTAATTTAATTACGTAATTGTAAAAAATATTTGTCTAGTAGCATGTTTCTAGTAAAATAAATCTAAGAGAGTAAGAAACTAAAATTTTAATATAACAATTTTTCACACTGAAAAGTTTACAAACATTGTTACATTCATTTGATATAAAGAAAGGATATTTCGCTTTTCATGATAAAAATATACGTTAATCGTGTAGTTTTATTTCAAGTAACATTTTGAAATACTCATAATAAATTTCCAGATATATAATTTCATTTTTCTTCTGCTTTAGATTTTTTTTTTCAGAAATATTTAAAGAGGAATTTTTATTTGTGCTTTAAAATGTTTATTTTTCTTTATGCTTAATTAAATATTAATAAAAACAGAATATAGAGCTGTAAAGGTAAAATATTAATTTGGTAAAACTGTCAAAATAGTTTTTTAAAAATCAATACACTGCTGCATGCACTATATAAAGCTCATCTATACAAAATTGAAACAAATAATTTAAGCTTTTTGTGAATCCACCTTTCTTCCACATAAAATATCTCTTTAAAAATTTTTTAAATATAAATTCAAAAGCACTCTAAAAATGCTCAAGTGTCTTTGCTTTTGTGCTTTTTACTTCTCTGCTTGAGATTTTATGTCAAAAAAGAAAGCTATTTTCGTATTCAAAAACAAACAAACATGATCTTATTTCTGTTAATAATTACACAAGCTCTATATTCTATTATAATAATAAAATATATAATTTTATACATCTGTATATTCTATTAATAAATATATAATAACTTTTATAGCTATATCCTACTGAATTTATGACCTAAAAATATTCAAAATATTTAATTGCTAAAAATATAGTTTTTGAATTCAAATTAATTGACAGATTTTGACAGAATTGTCTTTTTATCATACAAACTACATAATTTCTTTTGCAATAAATAGTTCATTCAAATTACAACAAAACGATGCGCAAATAGTAAGAAACAAAAAGAAAAATGTTCAGTAAATTATAAAAACATTTATGTACCATTCCCTCTAAAGGCCAAAGTTACTTGTTTTTTTGCTTCCAATTTCAGAAAGTTGTGTGCGCATATTGAATGAAAATAAGAGGTCATCAAATAGCATATGAAAAAATATTGGGCATTTCGTTCAAACTCAAAATTTCAATTATTCCATTTTCAAACCGCCGATGAATCATGTATTTTTTCATCATCTTATAAAATTAACCAGCCACTTAGAGATACGTGTCCAAACGAAAATTAAAAAGATCGTGGTACCCAAACTGTCAAATTCACCGGTTCACAAATTGTAAACAAAAGGTGCATGACAACAAGGTCGCAGCACCTTGCATCAGAAAGGAGAATGAACCTGCCATGCGGATACGAGGCAGAATTTCAGGGTAAATCCCAATAATTTTAGTACAGACTATGATGCATGACAGCGCAAGATCTCTCAATATTTTAATCTTCTTTTTAGCTTAAAATACTGAATTATTAGCATTGTAAAATCATAGAAAATGAATATTTCTGGTTTAAAAATATTAATATATTGAATTTAAAGTGCAATATGCAGATTTTCTTTAAAAACTATAAAAATAGGCGCATGCGCAGTTTTACAATACAAGCTAGCATTTTACACTCATGAGCAAAGTAGGACAACGTTCGAAGCATGACGTAACATCGATAGGAGAATTGGAGGTTGCCACAATTTCAGCGCCAAACAGGTTCGCCAACCTGACAGAGAGCTGAAATCGAACTTTTTCAGCTGTTTGCAGTCACATCGGAAATTTTATTTTTTCAAAATTTCAGTCTCAAAAAAGAAAGAAAGATACAGGATGAAAAAGTGTAATCATCCATTAGTTCTGATTAGAAAAGTCAAAAGAAGAAAAATTAATGTTTACATAAAAAAATTATTCGAACGAGATGTTATTTTTCAGAATTCCGCTTCGTTCCATAGTTATTTTAAATTAAAATATTGTTTGTTCATCGTGTATTATTTTTCTTGCTTTTTGGATAATTTTAAAGCTGTAAATACTTTTTGAAGTTAGGTTGAATACTCTGTGCTACTGAAAGCAATAAAATTCAGTAATATGAAATGATATGTCAGCCGGATAGTGGAAATACACATTAAAATTTTTAATTTTATATCTGAAAGTAACAGTTCCAATGCAGTTAGGAAAATTATTCTGAGAAAATAACACCAGTGTTAAAACTTCGATTTGTGGATAATAAGAAAGAATTTTAGAGTAATATATCGCGTTTTTGGAGAATTAAACGTGGATATGAGGAAAATAGGTTAAAAAACATCAAAACAGGAGTGGAAATAGATTTCAAAGAAATGTTATTGTTATTTTTTATTTATTTTATTTTTTACATCTGTCGATAATTTAACTACCCTGCATATACTCACGCCAAAAATATTTCATTACTCTTCGACTTCTTATTCTATAAATAAAGGAATTACTAGATTTTAAAATTTCACTTCAAGGATTGTTCTATTTCTATATTAATTTTAATTCAAATTTTTATTAATGTTAAACATACATAAAACTATTTGAGTTCGTATTTTGTAGAAGTTATAAATTTCATTGGCTTCATTTTCATCGTTTATTAACAAATAACGATTACCAAGAAGTTTGGTTCTATTTGATTTATTTATTTGAAGGCCTCGTTTAGAAGATGCACGAGGACAGGATCTCGTAATTTTAAACTTATGACTAGAAAATCATCAGAGCCAGTATCTCCTGTCCAAATTTTTACTCCACACCTGTAGTTTGTAAGAGGATAGGAATTGAAACTTTATTAAATTTGTATTCGGAGGGGATGTATACATGCTGTCATTCGACTTCTTTACATGTTTCTTTAAAGTATATTATTAGAAGTATTCGAAATAATTAAATTTATTTGAGAAAATTCTCATTACTTTATAAATTTTCATAAATAATAACTTTAGAATTAAACAGGGGAATTCTTATTCTATTCAACTATAAAAGCGAATTCTCATTTTTATATAAATAGTCTAACATATGGTAATGATCTCCCAAAAATTTTCTCGCATCTTCTCTAATAAACTTGACATGCCAGAGAAAACCTTACTTGGCACTGACGTACAATAGCTACAAAATATTAACTTTTGGCATGAATTTAGAATTTTTACTAAATCTATCGTGAGATTCTTGGCGAATTTTTTTTCCCCCAATTAATCCCTGGTATACCGATAATAATACAGTAGGAAATCGAGTTTCTGTTTTAGACACGTTTTTCGCAACCGACGAAAACAAAAATTTGACACAAAACACTACACTTGTAGATAAAAATCCCCATACCAAATTTGATATGTTTAAGACATTGCATTTTGAATTGTCGCATTTACATGTTTCTAAAAGTACAGACCGACAGATAATCAACACTTAATTGCATTTGGTTTGAAATTTGACGAGTATCTACATTGTAGATATTACATCTGTGTGCCGAATTTTATCTGTATAACTCCCTACGTTTAATAACTATCATGCTGGTCTTACTTATGATCCCAAGATAGAAGATTTTGGAAAAAGTTTCAAATACTATCAAATTAATTCTTCAGAATTTGTATTTAAAATATCTTTCATGAAAATCAATGCAAATTCATGAGTGTTATAATTAACTAATTAACTAAATGAACTACATTTTATTAATTTTTGAAGAATAAAGATAAACCAGTACATTTTTTCCTCCTAGAGAAGTTTCTGCGTGGTTTAAAGAATATTTTTCTCCCACATTCCGGTAAAGGAGAGATAATTAAACCAGACTTAGTGTAATCAGCTGTGCTTGTTAAGTATATGCTTCGCGAATTCTAAATCGTTTGCAGCTTTTTGTTCTGTAAAGAGCGCATGTAGTATAATTACGAACAAATGAGAAGAAAAATAAATTGTTGCAAATTCTATCTAACCAAATAAGAATTTTTATTTTAAATTGATTTTAACTTTCTATATAGAGTTATAATTTGTTTTCCCAAGGCAAAGGGTTTGATTTTATTTCTTTTTTTATGAAAGTTTATTCAATATTATTTGAAATTCTACGTCATTCAATTATCTGAACAATCTTTGGTTTTTCAAACTTAAAAAAAAGGAAAGAGGAAATGTAGAAAAGAAACTAAAACCGTTGAATAATCTCTATAATTTTTTTCATGAACAATTTATAAAAAATCGTTTTTAAGATAAGTAAAAAAAAAATTTAGATTCCCATCTGTTTTGATTTTTTAAATAAATATTTTTATGATTTTAATGTGTTTCAATGAATTGTTATTCATTAACTTAAATTTTAAAAGACATAATTATTCATGGGATTGAACGTTCAGAAAGATAACTGTGCACAGTAAGTAGAATATTTGTAAGGTTATTAACATAATTTAAATGTCTCTTAAAATGCAATGTTTAAAAAATGATTTGTTGGATCAATCAGGAACACTAATTAATGGATAAGAGATTTAAAAGAAAGTAAATTTAAATAAAATAATAAAATTCCAGTATCCCTCTCAAATCATCTGGTTATTTAAAGCAGCTAGAAACTCATATGTTGGAATTTTTTTCGTTGTGTTTTCATATTTAATTCTGAAATTAGATCAAATAATCTGTTCTTCCATACAATCACAAAATCAGTAAAGTAACAAGCAACATTTAATTAAACAGAAATTTGAAAACAGAAAAGTAGAATAAAAGAAGATAATAAAACAAACAGTATTTTTCGTTCAAAAATTCAGAATACAAATTTCTCTGCAAATTTGTTTTGTTTTTCAACTTTGAAAAAATAATCTTTGATAGCATTAAATTAACATTACTAAGAATTTTAAAATATGTGGTTTTTAAGTCCTGAGTCACTTCGTAGCTGTTTGGGCTTATCCTTTTAAATATCAGAACAAAATTTCTGACACCATTTCTTTCCATGAAATCACCAATAACGTTTTCTACATCAGACTCCCTGATTGTGAAACTAAAATTTCATAAAATTTCATTTCAGTTTTAAATAAATTATTTCTCGTATGTATTTTCCAAGTAGAAAATTTGAAATATTGATTTTAAATAGAAAGCATTTTAGCTATGAATGCAGCTATTCCTTAACTCTTATGCAGCTAAAAACTTTGTATTAATTTTTTTCGAAGGTCTGTCAAAGTTTTTCTTTCGTTCCTTTGATAGACACATTTATTTTAAACTATCTCTCTTTGGTGAACAGCCGGTTCACAGAAATTAATATTTCCTAAAATTTTTAATTAAATATTTTATGTAATTTAGACTCTTAGCAATTTCTTCATCAAAATATTTTTTAGATAAAATTTTGCTAAATTGTTTGTCATATAACTACACTATTATTGAAGCTATGTTAATTGTTGTATTATTCATCAAATTTTTATCAGCTTTCTTCAAATTTGAACTTTAAATTGAAGTGGAAGTTTTAATTTAAGAGAAGACTTCAAACAAAAACTTTCTGCTTTTTCGAATCGTTCAGTATTGAAGTATATTTCAAAGAATATTTGCTGGAATATTTCAACGAGTTATTCAGTAAAAATTTCTCTCATTTATCATTAACTTCAGTAATTAATTTTAAAAAAAAAAAGAATCTAATTAATGTAAATACGAACATCTTGTTTTATTTTAATAAATAAATGAAGTCCTAAAAAAATCCTGATCTAAATTTTATACCGTCTATCGTTCCTAAGGTATCACATTTAGTGAAATATTCTTGACTTGGTTAAATCTTATTTTAATTTTTGTGAAATGAATTATTCAAAAATATGCTTAAGTTATTTTTTAAAGTTACTAGAAATAGAAAGAATTTATATTTTGGAAAATTAATATAATTGTGATGGTAATTTTTTTTGTAATTAGTACTTATTTTTTTCGAGAGATATTGCACAAATGTCCAAAATTTCTCTTAATTGTTAATCAATTAAAATTCTCTTCAAAGTGCTCATTCTCTACCTTCCAAAATATATCTGGGTCAAATTTTGCTGTTCTTAATAAAATGATTTGCCCTGTGCACTGTCAATAAATACGTACATATTCCCCTTTATCAATATTAGAGATAACATGTTTCAAAAATGAATTATATGATTTTTATTAATCGTCTTTATTCTTTCAATTTTAATTATAAGAAATTCTGAACTAAGGTCATCTAATGAACTTAATTTTTTTATTGATTTTATTGTCTATAAATAAAGGGGAAATTAATCAAAATTTAAAGAAAGAACATCAAACTTTCCAAGGCCAAAAGGAAGAATATATAAATAAAAAATTCACCAAACACATCATTATTTTTTTTTTCATATCAACTTCCTTCGCACACTGAAAACAGATTAATATGCTTGCACATTTTATTTCTACTTGACAATTTAATACATCTTCCTTATAGCAACGATTTATTTTTATAAATTACCTCTGAAATAGACATGTTAGTAGCATCTACTTTTTCAATGGATTCTTTTGGATTCAATGGATTCTACGATGAATTCTTTTAAGCTTTTTACATTATTTCATAATCGATCATTTGCCTAAAATAACTCACTTTTTTCTCTTTCCATTTCCTTCAACAGCTGTAAATGAAAATTCTTAAAAGCCATCTGCTACGTTAGGAAAGAATTTAAACAAATAAATCTTTAAGCAGCGCAGTATCATTCGAAACTAATTTATTACATAGCATCTACCAGACGTCACATGATCAAATTCAATTACATCACACATGGCCTTAAATTTCGTAATAGAATGATTGAATTATTAATCAGAGATTTAATTTGCTTACAGGCGACTTACTTTTACTTTTTTTTTCCTCCTGTTATTTCAAAATGTCATCATTGTAACTGAAATTAAATCAATACATTGTAAATATGCGACATTCGTTAATTATATTGGACAATGATTATAGCTATAACATTTGAAACAAAAAAAATATGTTAACTTTTTTTTTACTTTTCTGTATATATACTATAAAAAATATACAGTAACCACCAAAAAAAAAAAAAAAACTGAACTCGTGATTTTGATTTATCACAACGTTTTTGATGTTCCTAAATTCGGAAAATACATTTTTGGAAAACATCTACCATTCTGTTTTTGACAAAGATAACTCAAAAACCCTTTGAGCTAGACAGTTGAAATTTGGTACACGGTTTTTACACCAAATTTGCAGAATTCTATCAAATCTTAAGGAGAGGAAGCTCTTCGGATTATATTTTAGATGCAAAATTTGTGCACTAATTTTTATCTACCTAGCTTTTTAAGCTATGTAGTCGTTATATAAATTAGCACTTTAGGACAGATTTCCTCTTAACTCTCTTTTTTCAAATTTCTTTAGAAATCTACAAATTTGATATAAATATATCCAAAATTTTCCTCATCTAGCTCAAAGCAATTTGAAATCATTGTGTTCACAAACAGATTTACAAATGTACTCAGGGGGATTTAAAATGAGGCAGTTTGTAAAAAATTGAGTTTGAATTCTTCCATGATCATAATGCTTTTTCTTCGAAAATACGAATATATATATAAAAAGAGTTTTTAAGAAATCATCTGATAATTCCATAATTCCTTACATCTTTTAGAACTTGTTCATAAGTCAATACGAAAATATAGTTATATGTATCACGTTTAGAGCTTTTTTTGTAGTAGAACTGGTCAATCTGATTGCAATTGCACATCTAAATAATTATTTTATGAATTAATTGCGCATATTATTTGATGTAAATAAATAAAAAGAGTACTTTTTCAAAGCATTTGTTTCTTTGTATCTTCCAGAAAAAAATTAGAAGAGACTGAAATTAAAAGGGGGGGGGGTATTCAACTTAAATAAGAATGTAATAACGTTACATCTAAATTATTCAAGAAAAAAATTAATAGAAAAAAAATATCGTTCGTTTTTTTTTTCTTGCAATAGAACACATTTCCAATAGTTTCACTTGAAAGTCTTATTTATTCATTTATTATTAATTACCATGCAAATAACGAAATGAAATATGTACCCAACGAAGTTTCTTTTTGAAATAGTATGAAAAAAACGAAACTCTATATTTAAATTAATTACGAATTAGTTCAGTTTATTTATTAAGTTAATAACAAATCTAAAAATTATATAATTTTCTTCAATGAGTAAATTAAAGGAATGACATTTAAAAAAAATTAAATTTCAGTTTTCGCGCGTGATAATTAAAGGGAAAAAAATTGCAAGAAGGCCAAATTAGAGATTAAATTCATTTTCTAGGACTCTTTTATCTCTCACTCTCCCTCATTGGCGAGAAGAAGCTCAAGAGCAGAAATACACGTCAGCTCTACAAGCTTCGGGAACTCTCTACGTAATCCAACCAATAGACGTAGGACGAATTTGTTGATCTCCGCCAATCAACTTTCGCCACGCCGTTTCAGCCGTTTTAATAAACCTTTTTCCACCGGCATTGAAGTAGTTTTGTGACAAACGTGAGATAATACAGAGAAGTTTGTGGTACAAGTTTCCCGTGCTCTTTTGATATACGTGTGCTTTTCAGTTTTGAATATCTGAGTCGATTCTTTTCGATTGAGTCTATTTTTCTGAAAGTGAAGTTATAAAGTAAGTGCTTGAAATTTTAAACCCTTGTTCAGTAAAAATGATCTTGTTTATTGTTTTCTTATTTAAAACGAATTTATAAAATATAAACAAATTTGATAAGTAATTATTCTATTTTCCATCTCTTGTATTTTAAAGCGACTGCTACTAATGGCTGATTTTCGATTTTTAATGAAATTTGTGTAATCTCTCGTATGTAGAACTCATGGGATTCCTATTTTCTTGTGTAATTCTCGAAATTTCTTAAAGATATAGCAATTTAAAATTTATAAGTAAGCCATATTTCTAAACGATACTTTCTTATTCTTTTCTTAGCAACCAGGTATGAAGTTCGTTACGAGATTAGCAGCATTATTGCTGCTTGTGATAACATTGGTTTCTTCAAAAAGTGAAGATAAAGAAAGTTTGGGAACGGTTATAGGAATCGATCTTGGAACCACTTACTCATGGTACGTCATCACATTCTTGATTTCATAATTTTAAAGCTAGTCTAATGTGTAAGCTGGATCCTTCCTTTCAGGCGGGGAGTGAAATTTTCGAACTCTTCAATAAACTCTCAATAAATTAATCTCGCTATCTTGACGATTTTTTAAAGAACTTAACACGAGTATATGTACGATTTTTTAAATTGCTGATTTTGAGATGCTGTTTCTGTATAATCTAAACATAATTATAATTGATTTGAAAATCAATGGTTAAATATGTCTATATAACTATTAATATAATGGCTCTTATTATATAGCATTGAATTGATATCAATATAAATTACTTTAATAAAAATAATTAATTCTGTTTATGTTAAAAGATATTTTAAAGCCAGCAGGAATTTATTTTATTTAATCGCATAGTAATACTGGAATCATCGTTGTTTAAATAGCCATTAAAATTTTTATTTGCAGAATGAATTTTCATTCCTTATTTGACAATCTTTCGGGATATCCAATTTATACCTTTTTTCCCCAATAGCTAAAGATATTCTATCGGGAATACTTAAACTTGATAAATTATTCATAATTTTATGTTTAATATGAAAATTAAACTGTTTGATTGGAAACTTGTCTATAGTTCAATATAATAATCTAATCTTTAAAATGAGATTTATTGGATTTTAAAAGAAATGAGCAGATAGTATTTAGTTTCCTCTTAAATTTCTGTCTTTAAAAATAAAAAGGTTAAAAAATATAATCGACTTTTTATCTTGTATTGACAACTTGAGTTAGGAAAACAAGTTAATAATAATTTAATAATTAAGTCTTGTAATATTTGTATCAAGGATAGTTATTTTTAAAAATTAATTTTTAATAGTTTAGAGACGTAATCTTTTTAGAGACATAAATTCATATCTTTATTGAAATAAGAGTCTCGTTCTTGTCTAAGCAGCTTAAAAATTCTAGCTAAACCCTGAAACTGATTAATAAAAATAATGAATATTTTTTTTTTACTTAATGTGAACCCGACATGATAATCATACATTAGGTTCTTATACAAGTTAAATTGATTTAAAAGGTTCTAATTAATAGATTAAAACTATTTATAAAACTTGTAATTATTTCTCATTACAGTGTTGGTGTCTTTAAAAATGGTCGTGTTGAAATCATCGCTAATGACCAAGGTAATCGAATTACACCTTCTTATGTTGCTTTCACTGCTGAAGGAGAACGGTTAATTGGAGATGCTGCTAAGAATCAACTGACCTCTAATCCTGAGAATACTGTTTTTGATGCTAAACGTCTTATTGGAAGAGAATGGTCTGATCCAACTGTCCAGAAAGATATCAAATATTTCCCATTTAAGGTACGTATTTAAATTTTCTATAAAAATTGAGTTGTGTATGAATAGTACAGATATAATTCTTAAGAATTTGATTTCTTATTCTTTTGGAATAGATTAATTGAAATTTTGACTTTAAATTTAATTGTTTTTTAATTTAATCGATAAGTCTTGAAAGTGAAACAAGTTACAATAATATTTGTTATTAAATGGGAAAATATTCATATGTATTTGATATATTAATTAGAGGGGAAGAAACTAAATATTTAATTTTAATATACTAAAGATAATTATTATTATATTAAGTTTGCTCTTATATTAGTTCCTTAAAAAAGAAAAATAACTGTCATTAATTTTCATATAATATTAAACTTATTCCATTTGAAATGCGAAATAATATAATTTTTCTTATTAGTGATTGTTTCAAATCGTAATTAATCTTGAAGAATAAGATATTTAAAAGAAAAAGAATTTTTAACATTTCTCGTCTAAATATCTTTAATATATTAATCTTCACAAAGTACTACCCCGTCAATTAATTGTAAGATTTGATATTAAATCTATTAATATAAATTAAATAATCCACAGCTGTCTTCTGGATCTTCTAAACTATTTCTGATCACTTTTAACTATATTCATTTGTGTTTCATAAATATTTTAATTTAATATTTTTAATGTATATTAATTAAAATCTTATTCTTAATAGGTTATTGAAAAGAACAGTAAGCCACACATTAGAGTACAGACCAAGGATGGTGAGAAGACTTTTGCACCTGAAGAAATTTCTGCCATGGTGTTATCAAAGATGAAGGAAACTGCTGAAGCTTATTTGGGCAAAAAAATTAAGAATGCCGTCGTCACTGTCCCAGCTTACTTCAATGATGCCCAGCGACAAGCCACTAAAGATGCCGGTACCATTGCTGGATTGAATGTTCTCCGAATCATTAATGAGCCAACTGCTGCAGCTATTGCTTATGGTCTTGACAAAAAAGAAGGCGAAAAGAATATCTTGGTTTTTGATTTGGGAGGTGGTACTTTTGATGTATCCTTACTTACCATTGATAATGGCGTCTTTGAAGTAGTTGCTACAAATGGAGACACTCATCTTGGTAAGCATTTGAATTTATCTACTTTTTATATTGAAGAAAAGTTTATAATAAACAAAGTTTAATGATTTATTGAATTTCTTTTAAGCTAGCAACTTCTTGTATTAAACCCAATCTTAGCATTTTAATAAATTAAGAATTTTATTTACTTAAATTTATATTTAATTTTGAATTGATACTTTTGATAAAGTGTTATAAATAGGTTAAACCTTTTTAAATATTTTTACAAGGCAAGTTCTTACCTTAATTCATTTCAGAACTTTATTTACTGATAATTCAGGAAAGAAAAAGTAACTTTTTAAAATCTTAACTCCTGTTAGCATAAAATTTGAAAGATCTAAGAAAAATTTAAATTGGTCTGGTTTTATTAAAACTGCTTACAATATTGTATCTTACCAAAACTATTATAATTGCATATTAGTTTTTAATGTATTTTAACTAATTTACAATGTCTTTTTTTTTTTTTTTTTTTTTTTTTTTAATAGGTGGTGAAGATTTTGACCAGAGAGTTATGGAACATTTCATCAAGATCTATAAAAAGAAAACTGGTCATGATATTAGAGGAGATAACCGGGCTGTACAGAAATTGAGACGTGAAGTTGAAAAGGCCAAGAGAACTTTATCTACTGCTCATCAAGCTAGAATTGAGATTGAATCTTTCTACAAGGGAGAAGATTTCAGTGAAACGTTAACTAGAGCTAAATTTGAAGAACTTAACATGGTAAGGAATTTTTAAAAACGGTTTATTTTTATTTCGCAATTTTAAGGTGAATAGTAAATATTTATCTAATTATTCTGTTGTATCTTTATTATTTTTCAGGACTTATTCAGATCAACCATGAAACCAGTCCAGAAAGTACTTGAAGATGGTGATCTGCAGAAGAAGGATGTTCATGAAATTGTTCTTGTTGGTGGCTCTACTCGTATTCCCAAGATTCAGCAACTGGTCAAAGAATTCTTTAATGGCAAGGAGCCAACCCGAGGTATCAACCCTGATGAAGCTGTTGCATATGGTGCTGCTGTTCAAGCTGGAGTATTAAGTGGTGATGAAGATACAGGTAAAGCTATACTTGACGTTTTGAGATTTTTATTTTTTAATATTAACATATTCTAAATAAGCTAAAATGATTATAATTAACGTATTTTTATCTTGGTCGTGTTAATAATTATACTATTATTAACAGGTGAATTGGTTCTTCTGGATGTAAACCCTTTGACACTTGGAATTGAAACTGTTGGTGGAGTAATGACTAAATTGATCCCCAGGAACTCTGTCATTCCTACTAAGAAAGCCCAGATTTTCTCAACTGCTTCTGATAACCAAAATACTGTAACAATTAAGGTAAATAAGTTTTCTCTGTTTTATTATAATTGTTTTTAAAAGCTATTTAAGCCCAGTCTTCTGCTCTAAAAATTCTTTTATTGAATATCTTTTACATTACAGATCTTGAATAATTTGACATGGCTTTAAATGTTTTTTTTCTTTAAAATCTTATGTTGCAAACTTAAGTTCTAAGCTTAAATTTATACTATTACTTATCAACTATTTAATAAAATGAGTGCATTCTACTTTCTGTTTAGGATCTTTTATAAAAAAAAATGTTTCCTTGCTAATGAAGGATAAACCAGAATTTAATAAACCTGAAAATATTTTTTAAATTCTATTTTAATGCATTTTTATTACTTTCACACAAACTTTCTTGCACTTATAAGAATATATAATCTAAGACTAGATATAAAATATCTAGAAACTTTCATGCAGAATACATGCGTTCTGTCAAATCAATCTCGTAAAAGTTGTGTTCATTAACTAGAAATTCATTAAATGTAGCTTAAGTATTTACCAAGTAAACCCAAATTTAAATCTTGCTTTAGTATCTTCTGTTGTATTGGTTTAAAGATATGAAGATGATATTAAATATTTTTGGTACATTTGGGCTTTATTGTAATAAAATCCTTTTTAGGTTTATGAAGGAGAACGTCCCATGACGAAGGATAACCATCTGCTTGGTTCTTTTGATTTAACTGGTATTCCTCCTGCGCCACGAGGTGTCCCTCAGATTGAAGTAACCTTTGAAATTGACGTGAATGGCATCCTGAAGGTTTCGGCTGAAGATAAAGGAACTGGAAACAAAGAAAAGATCACTATTACTAATGATCACAACAGGTTGAGTCCTGAGCAGATTGAAAAAATGATCAAAGATGCTGAGCAGTTCGCTGAGGATGACAAGAAAATCAAAGAAAAGGTTGAAGCTAAGAATGAATTGGAATCGTATGTCTACTCTTTAAAGAACCAGCTTGGTGACAAAGAAAAAATGGGTGGAAAGTTGAGTGATGCTGATAAGGAAAAGATTGAAGAGGCCTTGGAAGAAAAAATCAAATGGATGGAAAGTAATCCAGATGCTGATGCAGAAGAGTACAAGTCACAGAAGAAAGAGGTTGAAGAAATTGTCACACCTATTGTTTCTAAGCTGTATGGTGATGGTGGTGCACCACCACCTCCACAGTCCGATGAGGAAGACCTTAAGGATGAACTATAAGGACTAATTTTTTAATTAAATAGTTTTTGAATTATGGACTTGTTAAAGGACTCGACTCTTCACCTTTCAGTCATGGACTTGTACATTCATCCGACACTTGTCCACATCATCTGTAGGTTTTGTACATAGATCATATGAACTAACTATTTATACAACTTTTTGTTTTTTTGTGTTAAGTTATTGAAATAAAGAAAGTTGTTTTATAATCTGTTTGTCTTTTCTTGTGTCTATAAACTGTATATTGAATTGTTTTTAATTTCCAAGGTTATTTTTAAGCATTAGAAATTTAAAATATGACAATTTGTAATTGAATTTGGCAAATTTTCATAGAAAACAACTGAATAATAATTAATAACAAAAATAAAAGGTTCATCAAATAACAGTAGGCTCCTCATAAGCGATTATAATGTCTAGTGCAACAGTTCCTGATCTGATAGTAAATTGTTACCAATTCTTGATTCTGATCTAGGAGTTGGTTTTAAATAGTAGTTTCATTGGTGATAATGGCCATGTAATTTTAAATAATAAACCATCCCTGCAGAATATTGTTTTCCATTAATAACTAGTATTTAGTTTTGGTTTATTTTAATATTTGTTATCATATGAATCAACACAATTGTTAACTTTTAAGTCTAGGCTTGATTTGATGTTATGGGGGGGGGGTGACTATACTGAGATGACAAAATTGAGCTATATCTTTCTCTACAAATATCCATACATCAATGAGATAATGCTCAACTATAAAATATTTAACAATGTTCACTATGGATATTCAATATATTTCGGTCATCAAATTTCTCTCCCTTTTGATTCCAGAATTTAAAGGGTTGGTAGTACATTCTTAACAATTCTTGTATTTTTTATTTCTTTTGAATTAAATAGCATAAGGCAAAGGTATTTAATTAAATGACCAGAAAATCCTTGCATTATATTTAACCTTCCCATCTCCTGCCCTCTTCCCCTAGGATTTAATTTTTTTTATTTACTGGCATTTTTTTTTTTTTTTTTTTTTTTTTTAAATCAACGAAATGTATATGCAGAATAACATAGTTGTGCAAATATTTGGTTTTAGTACATTTCATTTGAATTTCCTATAATTTTTATTTAACTTATAATTTCAACATTAGCTATGCCAAAAATTGCTAAAAAAATTTTATCCATTGATGCCTTATTCAACATCGTAGGTTTTGTATTAGTTGAAAAAAGGGGATACTGACAACTGAAAAGATATACAAGATAATGGGAACTTACTTTTCCTGTTTTTAAATCTCATTTTAAAATACTCTTACCTTCAATACATTCTACGTTTGATATATTATTGATAATGTATGCTAACTTATATATTGGGAATTGAATATTTCAACTTTTTTTCACATATCTAAATTTTTATGATGCATCGTTCAGTATTTTTATTTCATTTAATAATTTACTTTTTTTCAGAAATATCAATATCCAAACAAAATAACTAATAATTAAATTTTTTTAATTATCTGTCTTAAATGTATTAAAAATTTTGTACCTAGTGTCAATCGAAAGATTCCCAGTTAACACTATACACATGGATGGCTCCATTCAAGACTGTGCATATTTTTGCAATTTATTTATTCATTTTTTAATTTTTATTGTTAAATATACCTATAAAATGGTCAGAAGATGCATATTAATTTTTCGGTGTAATACTACTTAAAAGAATTATATCTATTATTATTTTTTTTTTGAGCAATAAACAAATTCTTGCATTAACTGAATAGTTAGCATCGAATTAATTAGTTTCTTGAAAGCAAAAAGTTAATAAATCAGCCTGGGTGGACTCCTAAAAACTTGTTCGTATACTTTTTAGGACAGGTATCAACCCTTTCCCTTGCATAAAATGTACACTTTGGGTTAGGTTAAGAACGCCTTGTATAGTAATGGTGAACAATAGTTACAAAATATTGAGATTTGTCACAAAATAAACACTTTTACGGAATGTTTCATAAAATCATTGGTGATTAATTTATTATTAATACCCGAAATTTGAATTTTGGAAATCGGCGTTATTTTATAACTGATTGTAATTGAAATTTGAAAAAAGAAAATGGTAGTCACAAAATACTAAACTAAATTTTATATTTCAATAATTGCATTTTTGAATTATCACCCTTACATGTTTGTAAAATTCCATGCTGAAAGACTTTAATATTTTGAACAGATTTCGTTTCAAATTTTATAGGTATCTACACTTTTGATATTGAGTAGATGTATCAAATTTTATTCATTTGGCTCTTAACTTTTGAGATTTCTATCCAAATACCAAAATAGACGTCTACGTCTGCATCTGGATATATTACCAAATAAAGGGCAAGAGAAGGGTGAAATTTTTAAAATTCACTTTCCGTATTTATATAAAAAGTTATAAATATTAAGGGGAACTTTTAAATTACAAATTCGTAAACATTAAAACATAATGGTAGTTTAATTAAATCAGGAAAAAAATTTTTAATGCATATTTGGATGTATATATATTATTTAAGTGCAGCTATCTAAGGAAAGAAAAAGTATTCAGTTTTTTTTTTGTTGTTGTTGTTATTTGAATAAAATTTTTGGATTTCCACTAAATGATGCGATATATAGAAGAGAATTTCTGGTAAAAATTTGTAATTACTATTTGCATTATTATTGGAAAAATTCGTTTTGCTGAAAATCGCAAGGGCGGGGGTGTGTGATAAATATTCATATGCTTATCATTCACAATGCGAAGGCGGGGGGGGGGTATCGTATTTTAAAGCTCGATCATTAGGACAAAATACTAACTCCAAATTTAATTCTCATTTTTTTTTAATCAATCATAATGAAACAATTTGAAATCGCAGAGAATTTTTTTTAAATAATACGTTTTATTTCGATCCTCAAATTCTAATTGTTGTTGCTGTTATGCACTTGTTTTTCAGTGAAAAGAACGATTCGATTGGATTCTTTATATGCATTTTTTTAATACTTTTATTTCCAACCCACAGTCTCCTTGAGAGGAAGTGTCCCTCAAACAAAAATTAAAATTATTTTCTCCTATTTTCCACCAAAATTAAAATTACAGTTTAATTGTAATATAGAAGTATAAAATTTTTCCTAAACTAGTGGTGCATCGTATTTTTGTTCTGTTGCTGTCCAAAAATGCGAACTCTGTGCAATAAATAGAAAGAAATGTTTTCTGATTATACGATAAACATTTGAAAAATAATCAGAATATAGTCATTATTTTCTGAGAGTTTCCTAAAGTTCAATAAATTTTCCACTACCGACAAAAAATTGGATGATTGTGTGATATACGAATCTGTGGCGATAAAATTGGCTGGAATTGTGCCAATGTGGAGGTTGAATTCCGCCAAGAATCGAACTCGTGATCTTATGATTTGTAGCTGAGTAACATATCCAATATTTTTAAAAGTGGCTATTACTGGCTTATGAAGATATCGCCACAATATTCCCCTATCAGTGAGTCTTCGAAGAAACGAACGATTTATAGCGCTGGCGAGTGTGTGAGAGTTGTTGTTGCTGCTGCGTCAAGTGAATCTGGCGACTTTGATTGCTGCATCAAGTGAATCTGACGATTTTTGCGTTGCTGATGGAGAGAGTTGTTGTTGTTACTACGTCAAGTGAGTCTGACAACTTTTGGTAGCGCCAAGTGAGCAAAGAGAGTGTTCATTGTCCGAGGTCACCAAAGTGGTGATAGTATTGACTAAAATTGTGCCAATGTGGAAGTTGAATTCCGCCAAGCATCGAAACCGCGTTCTTCCGATTTGTAGCCGCGTAGAATATCCCCTATACGAAAGCGATCCAAAATGTTTAGTGGCTGTTGCTGGCTAATTAAGATATCACCAAAAATCCCTCACAAAATAACATTTTCACTGCGCTCCTGGGGTCGATCTTATTTTAGCCCACCTTTGGCGAATAATAAGAATTTTTTGGCGAAAGGTAAGAATTCTTTTTTTTAAACCTTTTAATTCAAATACTTTCGATTTGGCAAGATTATGAAAAATTGGCGAGATTTTGAAAAAGTCGCCAGAGGTGGGCTAAAATAGGATTTTACCGCGTCCCTGTCTCATCGGTGTAAACAAAGCAAGGCGCTCGCGCTTATGCACAGAATCATGATTTTATAAATTCCACTACAACAGAGATCGATATTTTTCTTGAAAATAGCTAACTGTCTTATTTAATTAACATTTTTAAAGAAATGATATCAAACATAATGCTTAATTTATTTTAGGGCTCAACATATTTTTAGATAAAGGTTGTGACGTCTCTAAGGTTAATCCACTTTCTCAAATGATTAAAAGCTGTGCATTTTATGAATATTTTTACATCTTTGGTGTTTGAATTTTATATTACAATGCATAAATCTTTTTAATTAATACCTTGGATTTTTATGACTTTTTACTGATTACCATTTTAGAGTTTTTTTAAAATTATCACTGTTTTGATAACTGTGACTGTTAGCTGTTGAATAGAAACTTATCGTTTTTGTATGTGTGTGTCGTGTGGTTGCCCTTAATATTTTTATTATGTGTGACATGTGATTATCTACTGCAAAGTATATTGCTGTAATTTTTGTTAAAGTTAATATTTGGGAATCATGGCCCTAATTAGACAATCGACTCCAAAAGATGCCGTTATCACTTTCGTGAAAGGTGAAGGCGCATTTCTAAAATTTTGGGCTTTGCCTGTCACTGCTCTTGATACCTTAAAAGCTCTCGAAAACCATTTAAGCAAAACGGGTAGTGATTTGGCGAATTCAGCAGGATTTCTGAATTGCAACCAAGTTTCTATTGGTGCTGTATGTGCTGTATTTTCCAAGTGCAGACGGGCATGGGTCCGCGCTCGTGTTCTAAATGTTATCAATTTCTCTGAATTCACAGTGCAGTTGATAGATTATGGAAATGAAGAAAGAGTATCTATTGAAGAATTGAGAAAGCTGGATGCTAATTTATGTCAAAATAAAGGGCAAGCTATCGAATGTATATTAGCTGACGTTCGACCGGCTTTTGAAGAATGGTCTGTTGATGCAGTTAGATTTTGTGAATCCCAGTTACTTTATCAAACTGTGTCTTGTTTTGTTGTTTCTAATTATGGGGAAATACCGATTGTGAGAGTTGCAAAAAAAGGTGAAAAAGAACCATTTGTCCAAAGGCTTATAAACAGTGGCCTTGCATATATCAAGCCAGAAGCTCCCCCTCAGCAACCTGTGCGTCCGGTTTTTAATTACAAAATGAACATTTTAGATCGGAATACTACTCATCTTGTTAAAGTTGCATGTTCAGAAAACCCATATAAATTCTTTGTGCAGCTTGCAGCAGCTGAAGTAGAATTAAATAAATTGATGGAAGAAATCAGAGTGTATACTACTACAGAAAATTTTGTTCCTGTTAACTCACCACAGCTAGAAACTCCTTGTCTAGCTGTATTTTCTGGCAACCATATGTTCTGCCGAGCCTCGATTAAATCAATAACACACAACCAGTATTCTGTATTCTTTGTTGATTATGGATATTGTGAACCAAAGCTTTATAAAGAATTGCGAGCAATACCAAATCGTTATCTTGCGCTTCCCGCCCAAGCAATTTGTTGTTCTTTACCTAAAGATGATTTAAGTGTGGAAGAATTTCGTCGCATTATTAATTGTGGACTTCTCGAGTGTCATGTTGTAGGCCACAGTGGTTCAACAATTAACATGGTTCATATTGTTCGTTTGGCACCACATGCGCAGCAGCCCTTGATGCAAAGACATTTCCCTCCTACAATACCTCAGGTATTGAGTTATCAACGTCAAAAACTGAATGCCAATACTACGTATGATGTCACAGTAAGCTATACTAATGATATAAATGAATTTTATTGTCAGCTTCTGCAATTTAAAGACCAGTTAGATAATTTGTCAAATGTTCTTAATTCTGGGTGTGAATTTGAGCCTTTATCGCTTGTGGATTGTGTTCCTAATTTACCTGTATGTGTAAAGTTCTCGGAAGACCTTGCCTGGTATAGAGCACAGATTGTGAAAGTGAGCCATGAGAATGATATAGAAGTATTTTTTGTTGATTATGGTAATTATGACAATGCTTCTTTAAGAGATGTTCGTCGGATGAAGCCTGATTTGATGAAGCTTCCCATTCAGGCTTATAAGTGTTGTTTATTTGGTGTTGAATTACCTCCAGATTCTAGCCAGAAAGATGCCATGTATGACATGTTTGAGGAATTAACTGCTGGGGAGAATTTGGTAGCACATGTCCATTCAATTACAGATGACCAGTGTTATGCCTTGACTCTCAAAGATAAAAATTCATCTACTTCAGTCAATGAAAAACTTATGCCAAAATTGTTAACTATCCCTTCTGTGCCTGTTTCTGATGTTGAACAACTTTATATCACATATTTCAGTTCTCCTTCTTCATTTTTTGCTCAGTTTGAAAAACTGAGCTTAAAGAAATTGGAAGAAATGCAAATTGAGATAAATGAACTCTATGCAAATGCTCGAAATACTTCTTTCAAACCAAAAGTTGGAGAATTCGTTTGTGCAAAATTTAGCATGGACAATCGCTTTTATCGAGCTAGGGTTGATAAAACAGCTGGTAATAGCTGTGATGTTATGTTTGTTGATTATGGAAATAAGGAAACTATTTCATTCTCTGATATTCATCCCATGGAAAAGAAATTTATGAGTTATCCTCAGTTTGGCATTGAATGTGGATTAGTGTCATGCCCACCTGCAACACCTATAGAAAAGTTACAAAGTCTCATGATTGAAAACTCTATTCAAGCAAAGATGGTCAGAGAAGAAAATAGGAAGTGGTTGATAACTCTAACTGAAGATTTCAATGGTAATGTTGCTATTTTAGAACTGTTACGGCAGCATGAAACAGTTGTTCCACGCTCCATACATGGTAATTTATTTTTAATATTGGAAATTTTGTTTTAACAAAATTATACTTGTAATTTTTATTTGCTAAATATAGTAAAATTTATTTTAAATTTATGGTTAAAATTTGTGGAAGTTAATTTTGTGTTTATTGTTTAGTCAATGAAATATTAATATGAATTGTATAAGTTATATTAACTCTGTTAGTAAAAATGATGAAAATATAAATTAGGAATTATCAAGTAGGTAAGTGCTTTTATGGGGGGTGGGGGGAAAGATAGAGAAAATATTTTTGTAAGATAGATTTTTGGGATTGTTATGTTGGATTTGATATATTATTTCAATGAACTATTTGATTTGCTTTTAAAATAATGTAATGTTTGATATATAATATTTGAAATCAACTTTATCAAGGTTTTGATAGCAAATTTCTTCTGAATTTGAAAGATTATACATAAACTTTTCAGAGAATTCTTTCTTTTCTTATTAAATTCTAGCATAAGTAAAAATATAATTTATTCCGTATGGTTAATATCCTTGAATATGAAAAATAAAATATGTAGTTAATTACTGAATTTTTAAAGGGTATGTTTCAAAAATTTCCCAAGGAGCATACTTATGTTAGTTATTATTACTTATTTAATGAATCGACTGTGTTAAGGATTTTTGTTTCTTGCTTTTAAATATAACAAACTGTAATTAATGTGTTGGCATTGAATATCTGAAAAGGCAAATATTTTGCTTATTACAGGTCATTGACCTTGTTGTGAACTAAAATAAGATTAAATGAAAAGTATTACAGGTATGCATATATCTTTAAAACTGCCACAAATGTAAATTTACTATGTATCATTGGTAATGAATTTCCCATATATTTAATCATTACTACAAGTAAGATCTCTGTTTAAAAATATCATCATTTCATCAAACCTTTTTCTTGTTTTCTAAATTTAATAGAATATTTCATTACCTTTGTAGGGTTCAGTTCTCAGAAAATGTAATTTTTGTTTTAAGAAATTCAGGAATTGTTTTCTATTTTTTTTGAAAGATTTATGTTGACATTGCATTAAGATAATTTTTAGATGTTTGTAAAGATAGCATTTAAATAATATAATAATATTAAAGAAAAACCTGACATTTTTATCATTTTGCAGTTATTATATTAATTATATTTGTTATTGGCTGCTTTTGATAATCAGTTCTTTGTTAAAGATACTGGTTTTATATAATTTTAATTTAAACTCTTAACAATATTCCTGGCTAAATTTGACAAAACAAAACAAATAAAAAAATTATTCTTTAAACTGGTGACACATTTAACTCTTTTAGTTATTTAACAAACTGATTTTTATTAATTAAACATTAATATGAATATAATATTAAAAACCATTGTACATTTTACATTAGCAATATTAAAAAGAATTAAAGATTCTTTAAATCTTTATTGTACTGTACAAATCTTTATCATACTATAACCTTAATTTATAGGCTTATTGGATTCATTTCTTATCTTTGAAAACTTAAATTTCATAGAAAAATTGATGAAAGTAAAATCATCTTTCATCAATTTTTATCACTGATTTTAATTTTGTTTTTATATTTTCCCTTGTTGAAAAATAAATATTTGTGTAAATGATTAAATTTAAAATTTCATTACAATGGTAAAAAGTAGGTTATGCAATAAATTGTTTTGAAAAGTTATTAAAAATAGGGTTGCAATTAGGCACTTAACTTACTTAAAAGTACTTAAAAAAACAATTACTTAGGTTACTTACAAAGACAATTTTTTAAATTTAAAGAAAAGGGAAAATTTTAGGGGACAAAATTAACAGAAATTGGTAAAAGGATGGCAAAATTTTAAGAAAATTCACACTGAAATATGTTATCGATATTTATGTAAATTTGGTAGCTGTAAATGATGGTAGATTATCAGTTTGGCAGCTGCTTTGATTGCTGAGAAAGAGACAGTAAGCGAGTCAATTAAGACCACTGCCTAGCTGTCAAATATATATATTTATAAATATAGTAATTTTATGAACAATAAAATATTAAAATAATAACATTTTATTAAGTGTAATTGTGTTTTTATTGCCTTTAATTATTTATTGGAATTTTTTTTCAGACATATGCTTTAGTATTATTGAATAGAAATATGAATATCAAGTCATTTTAGAAATTTTGGTGAATATTAGATATTTTGTGAAACTTACGTAAAGTAATTCAATTTCATATATCAGTGAATTGGAATAATGGTTGAACTTTTAAACTAAATCTCGCTGCATGAATTATGAATTCTATTATATATTTTCCTTGCTTTTCTTTCTTTTTTTTTCTAAAAAATATGTGTAGTGAATTTTTTTCAAAATTAATTTTTTTTTTAGTCTTATACTGTTGTGATGTATTTTAAAATTATTTTAATTTTGCTTTAAATTTACTTAACATCATAGCAAAAATGAGAAAATTATTTGTTTGAAAATTAGTGTTTCATTTATATTCTATTATTGTTATTATAAATCTTTATTTTTTGTAGGTGCTGGTCTTAGAGGATTTCAAGAACATGTTACTAAGAGAGAAGCTATTCCTGTAAATAATGAATTCAAGCAATCTCGAAGTGCCAATCAGAACTCTACAAAATTTGATTCAGTAAGACCACCAAGAAATAAACAGCCGTATGATAAGAGTGAGAGGTCATTTTCTTCCCCTATCAAAGAGGAAAGAAAAGAAACTCGATCCTATGGAAAATCATTTGATGTTACATCAATTCCACCCAAAGCATACAGAAATGTTTATGTTTCTCATGTAATAAGTCCTAGTGAATTTTATTGCCAGATAGAAGAAGAAAGCACTAAACTTCAAATTATGATGAAAAGTATTGAGGATATTTATAGCAATTTGAATGACAATGAAATGAAACTGCATAATCTTGCTGTTGATTCTCCATGTTGTGCAATGTTTCAAGAAGATGAAGCCTGGTATCGGGGACAGATTAAAGAAGTTGGACCACAAACTTGTAATGTTTATTTTATTGATTATGGAAATACAGATGCTGTGCCTGTTTTGAAGATAAAGGAATTACAAAGAGAATTTTTTAATCTCCCTCCTCAAGCCATACGTTGCAAATCATATAATGTATCTCCAAAGGGTGGTAGTTGGAGTGATGAGGACATTGACACTTTTATAGAGATGACACTTGAAAAATCATTTGTTGCCCAATTTGTGGAATCGGATGAGAATGGCACTTATGCTGTTAATTTAGTAAGCATTGGTAAACTACAAGATGATGTTCTCAACAAAGAATTTGTATCTTTAGGCCATGGACGCTTAGAAGATGCGAGTAAAATAATTGTTATGAATTCTCACACTGTATCCAGCAATTTAACTTTTCCTGTACCTGTTGTTAACCTTGGCTCTTTTGAAAATGTGACTGTCACCTTTGGTCTAAATCCTGGAGAGGTATTTTGCCAACTGAAATCTTCTGAGGAGGATTTTAAAAAAATGATGTTTAAAATGCAGGAATATTATGGAAAAGTTCCAGTTGCAGAAGCAATGATTGATAGACCCCATCCTGGAATGATATGTGTTTGTCAGTTTTCTTTAGATTCTGTATGGTATAGAGGGGAAATTAAAAAAGTAGAA
>JAPMOQ010005572.1:3791634-3806064 GCA_026543055.1 Argiope trifasciata
AATAAAAAAATTATGCTATATTCTATATATATTTTCAACAAAATATGTTACTTAGTTATATGTTACCATTCCATAGTTATTAAATTACCTGTCATAAAATTTTTTAAAAAATGTGTTAATAATAATTACAACAACTACAACAAAATATATATCATTTTGTATGTAAAGTTGATCTTTCGGAGCAAGAATTTTGGTTTTGCAAAAGAAATATTAAATCATAATCTATTTTTATATTTAAATCTTATTACATTTAGAATTATGAAATAATGGTATTTTGCAAATTCCCATTGAAGTAAAAAATTTAATAAACAGAGGGAAAAAAATTCTTTTTTACGTGTAAAGTGTTCTCATTGCTTTTTGTTTTGCTTAAAATTAAAAATTTGGAAGCTTTTGAAGCAGAATTTTGCTAATTTGTTATTACTTTCAGTCTTTCTGCTGTTTTATGAAAACAAAAACATATGCTACCTTCACATTTTACCTGCTAATATTTTTCTTTTTCTTTAATTATTCAAATATGAAAATCTATTTTTATTATAGCTTTTTAAAATTTCATTGTTATGTATTTTTATTAATTAGAATGTAGGTAGTGAAATTTCTCTATAATTTTTATATGGAATTCTAACACAGAGATAAGTCATTGGGCTTTTCAAGAAAATCTGTGTTAATATTGATGATTAAGTTGTTTTAATTAAATTAATATTCTGTTGAAGTAAAAATGTGTGCTAAAGTAAAAAATTTAATATAAACTTTTTTCTCATATCTGTTTGCTTAACTTTAATTTAATGCTGTTCTTAAAATTTCTTATCTTAGTTTAACTAAATTTTTAAAAAGTGGGTGATATTTCATCTTTTATGCAGAACCATGAATATGGTTTAAAGATAAAATTACATTTTGGTTGAATTTTTTTTATTTGAACTTTTAACCTCTTCTAAATGCTCATATGTATACATTTCTTTTGCAGAAGTGCCTAAATTTTTACCTCCTGATGTTCCTCTTGGGTACCAAGAAGGTTATGTCACTGTGGTCAATACACCTCATGATTTCTTCATTCAACTTGCAACTAGTGAAGATGTTTTATTTGAACTAGCAACTGAATTGACTAAACAATGCGAGTCTGATAATGAAGTAGCAATAATTCAAAATCCTTGCATTGGTTATGCTTGTTGTGCTCAGTTTTCTGAGGATAATAGTTGGTATAGAGCTGAAGTTATTGATATTCAAGGTTAGTAATCTATAAATCTTTTTTAATGGGATGAAACAAATATATGCAAGACACATTACTTGTTAAAGTACCCATAAATTTTTTTGGGATTTATCTTCTAAGGATATTTTTTTTTTTACTTGTTTTAATATGTTTACTTTTGTATATCATATTTGGCCTGTAATTTTTTTGATTATTTATAATAATATTTAAAAAACCCATCTTTTTTATTTTCTATATTTTCCCCCCTTTTTTTATTTGCATTAAATCATTTTTTTATTCTTGCAAAAAAAAAATAAGTGAATTTTTTTGCTTTATATAATTTCAGAAATTTACAAAAATTGTTTTAACTTATTATTTTCTTTTATTCTTTTCATTATTGAGAGAGATTTTTAAATTGTTTTTATATTATTAAATTCTCTTTATATATAAAAATAACATTCAATATATTAATTATAATTTTGATCGCTCTAAAATAATTAATCATGGTCAGAAAATGTCATATTTTGTTGTTGTGAAATGAATTCAAATTAAAACTTTTATTTTGTAAGTGAAGCAATTGAAATAAAAACTATAGATTTATAAAGTGTATTAGTATTTAAATACTGAAACATTTGATTTTTTCAAATGATAATGTGGGAAGAAAGCTAGAAATGAAACTGGGAGGAACCTATTGTTTTGTAAATAAAAAAATTAAAAAAAAATTCTGATATTGTTTTTAGGAATATTATGTTATTACATGTTAATGAATCTTTTTATATAGTATATTAACTATTTTCTTTTTTCATTTTTAAAGAAATTGACATCTAGTTTTGTTATGTTATCCAAGTTTTTTAAATAGTTATTTTTTTTTCTATGGAATATGAGCAAAATAAATATTTTTTTGGGAAATTTGCATTTTTATTTTCTTTGCAACAATTATGCATTTTTGCTTCAACTTATAAATGTATGCTTATATATTATATTATTAACAAAAGAAGAAAGTTCTATTTATTTCTTTTTGTTATCATACATTCATTTTGAGAAAATAATTAAAAATTAGAAATGGTTCTTTTTTTCCATTAAAAATAAAGACTGAAAAGACACTAGTTAATTTAGATTTTCTTCTGGCTTTTAAGTTTGGATATATTATTAAATATTTGATATATAACACATGATAAATATATATTTAGTATCTCTATTTTGTTTGATATTTTAGTTATTCATTTTTATTAAGGCAAAATGGAGATGAAAGCCACAATTGTAGCTGGTGATTTTAAATCATATGTCTTTTAAACATATGAATACATATTTTAAAAATATGTAACTTCATTTAAAAGAAATATTAATGAATGACATGAAAGCAGTATCTTGCTTAGAGACTTTTTGTCATATTTTTACTAAATGAAAATAACTTTTCTGATTAAAAATATTTTTTAATGTTTTTTTTATTAAACTTGTATTTATGTTTCTTTTGTTTAAATAGATATAAGAAGAAATTTTATATTTGCTTATTAGCATTGATCTATAAAGTTATGTGTTTTGAAATTGAGAATATTGTTAAAAACAATTCTTGAAAATATTTATTTTATGTAGAAATTGTAAATGCAATGCATTCTATTTTTCAATTTAATTTTCTGTAATATTTTAAACAATTGTTTAATATTATGTTTATAAAGTTTCTTTTGCAATGTTATTATTTTCAATGGAATTAAAGTTAAGATATATGATATGTAATTAAATTAGTACTATAATTAATTAGCATTAATTGTATTTTTATTAATAGTATGAAAAGGAGAAAAATATTGAATACTAATTCATAAAATTTTTTAATTAAAAAAAATCTGTCATGTGTCAGAAATCATATTATTAAAATAACTGACAAAATAAAAACCCAGCCCTCAGTTATAATGATTTAAAATTTTTTTTCACTAGTTTATATGAGATATGAAAATTCATGACCTCTTGTTATGTCATAAATATTTGCCTGTATCTACTACCTTTCATATTTTTTAGAGGAAGATTCATTAGATTAAGATCAACTCCTAATTTAATTTGATTATTTTTCTTGGCTCCAACCATTATACAAATTTAATTATCTAGATATGTTATCGATTTTGCTACCTATTCCCGTCTTTCATTTTTAAGTAATATAGTTAAAATAAAACTGAGACACCAATTTTTGCTAATTCTCTTGGGAGAATCATTAGATGATTAAACCATTACTGTACATAAATGTTTTTTAAACTTTTATATGCAATAATTCCAGCAAATTATCTGTATGTGAAAAATGGATAGTATTTTTTTAGTAATATATAATATTTGTCTAGTTAAATATATTCTTTTATTTTAATTTCTAGGAACTTCTGTTGATGTTCTTTTTGTGGATTATGGAAATACCAGTTCTGTTGATATAAATCTCCTGAAACCCATGGATGAAAAGTTATTAGGTATTCCTCCCTATGCAATAAGGTGCAAGTTGAATGGAATAACCTCTACTAACGATCAGTGGTCGGATGCAGCTGTAGGTGCTTTTCAAGATATGGTTCTAGATTGTCCTTTAGGAATAACTTTTGTTAGCAAGGATATACCTGCTATTGTTAATATATCTAAGGAAGATAAAGATGTTGCTCAGAGCTTGATAGATATGGAACTTGCCATTGTCGACACTTGTCCTGAAACTGAGGAAGCATATGCAGATGACCACTTAACAACAGTGGAGGACCAATTGCATTCTTTGCCTTCAGATTTGAGCTATCCACAGCGTAAGCTAAGTTCTTCCAAAATGTCTGTGAAAATTAGTTATGTTGATTCTTATGATAAATTTTATATTATGCCATTGGAGCTCAGCACAGAACTGGATACTGTGATGAAAACACTTGAAATTTTATATTCTTCTGAAAGTGAATCTGATGGAACTAGATCATCTATTCCAGATATACTTGAAGATCCATGTGTGTCCTTGCCTTGTGTTGCTAAATACAGTGAAGATGGGGCATGGTATAGAGCTGTTATAACTGATATCGAAGCTGATAATATTTATGTTTTCTTTGTAGATTATGGAAATTCTGAGGTTTCATCATTGAAAAATTTGAGACCTATCACTCCAGAATTAATTAAAATACCACCCATTGCAATAGAATGTAAATTGTATGCCATTCAAGCTAAAGAAGGAAAAGAATTTGAAATTACAGCTAAGTTAGAAGAGTATTTTATCGATGAGGTAGAATTAAATATGGAAGTTTTTCAGCTTAATGAGCCTTATGGAGTCCGATTGTACCATGATGGTGGTGACTTGGCTGAAATTTTGTGTCAAAAAGGATTGGCTGATGAAATTATTCCACCTCCTGAAACTTTTAAGGAATTACTTGTTGATAATTTGAATGAAAATGCAACTGAAAATTTGCAAACATTTGATGAAGTGCCAAGTATCAAGTCTAATGTCCTTCCACTACGTTCCTTTACCGATAAAGATGAATTGTCCATTAATGTCAAGTATTGGGAAAATGAAGATGGTATGATTGCAATTTATGGTGTTCCAACAGAAATAGATGATGAGCTGTCTAGTTTTCAGGAGAAATTGCAAATTTTTTGTAATGAAAATGGGAAAGAACTATCCAGTATCAACTGCTTTGATTATTGTGCTGCCAAATACCTGGATGATGAAAGCTGGTATAGAGCACAAGTTATAGCCATGGATGGAAATGACATTAAAGTTAAGTTCATTGACTATGGGAATAGTGAAGTGGTTGAACCAGAATATATAAGTGCACTTCCTTCTGAGTTCTTTTCAGAACCTCAGTTTTCTATTAAATTTTGCTTGAGTGGATTTAGAGTCGAGAATGATCAAATTGAAGACTTGAAAGAGAAAATGGAAGAATACGTGTATAGTGAAAATGTCATTATAAAACTGTGTAAATATTTATGCAGTAGGCCAAATGCATGTGCTACTAATCTTTTATATGGAGAAGTAGATCTTGTAGATGTGCTTTTAACCAATAACCTTATTTCTCCTCAATATATTGTTAATAATTGCCTTGACAATAAATTTGAAGCAACAATTGAAAATATTATTGGTGATATATATTATTTACTTCCTGTCCAGTTTGCTCATGAAAGAGATAACCTTCAAAAGTGTTTACAGGAACATTGTAATGAAAGTGTTTCATTTCACGAAATTGATCCTAAAAGTTTATATGCTGTTAAAATAGACGATAACTGGTCCCGTATATCTGTTTTAAGCATTAATGATTCCACTAAATGTGCTTATGTAAAATGTGTTGATTTTGGAATTGAAACTGAAATTGAACTTTCAAATTGTTATATGTTGCCAAAGGATTTGTGGCATTTTCCTTTATTGTTACATGAATGTGAAATCATTAATTCCCCTAACAATATAAAAACAAAAGATGTTCAAGAAGTTTCTGGATGTATCTTTGTATGCGAGATGAAGAAATCTCCTCTTTTAAAGTATCCTATTGAAATACATTTGTTTGAAAAAAATACACATATAAATAATGGAAATTCTACTTTGAGTGAAACTGACAGAGATGACATTTTGTTATCTGGGAATATCATTGGAAATGAAGAGATAGCAAAATCAGAAGAAAAGGCAGACATTGAAAGGAGTGAAATGGAAGAATCTTTAAACAATAAAGATTCAGATGAAATTGATCATACTGAAAACATTGAATCAAATACAAATATTGATAATGAATTGGGCACTAACATAGAAGCATGCATTACAGATCCAAATGAAAAGCATTTAGAGTCATCGCAAGAATCTAATCATGACCAGTATAATATTGATAATTTTAATCAAGCAGATGATGAAACATTTAGAGATATTGATTCTATTAATAAGATTGCTCCTGTTCCAGAATGTGAATTCTTAGATGCTGAAATTTCATCTGATAACACTGCATTATCAAATTCTAGTTCCCCTGAAAAAGCTTCAAAATTTGATACTGATGAAAGTAAATTGTCAAGTAGCATGGCATTGTCAGATGTTGATTCTGTTGACAATATTGTGTCCAATCCAGAATGTGAATTTTTAGATTCTGAAAGTGCCCCAGAAAGCATTGCACTATCAAATTCTAGCTCACCAGAAAAAGCTGCAAATTTGGATGTAGATAATTGTACATTGCCAAATGATATTGATTTGTCAGATTCAGCTGAATCAGACTTTGTTGCAAAAGCCTCAACCACTCTTCATGATGCAGTAGCAGAAAAGCCATTTATAGAGACAAATGAAATATCTTTGAACAATAACCCTTCTATTGAAGATGTAGGTGAAGCTTTACTGGATGACAAGGTAGAAAATCACAGAGTGGAATCAGACGAGCTTGATAATATGACAAAAAATAATTCTGTTGAAGAAAGTGAATGGGATGAGAGGCCAGAATGTGACATAAAACAGACGCCTGAACATCAGGATCAAGGATCTAATGAATTATTTGATGTAGATGATGTTGAAAATTTAAACAGTCATACAGGTTTTGTTGAGAATGAAAATATTGACCCAGTACTTGAGTCACAAATCAGTTTGGCATCAAATGAAATTGAAGCTGACCTCTCAGCTGTAAATTCTATTGAAGATTTCTCTATTGATCCATCTTTAGAGCCATCCAATTTAATAAGGGAATCATCTTCAGATCTATTAACTGATGTATCAGAAGACCAAATGGTAGGGAAAGTTGATATATATGTATCAGATATTGTTGTTTCCAATGGATCCGTGATGTTATCTGTGATACCTTATGATCTTCATGTAAAGCTTATGTCCACCTTAGGGGAATCCCTACAGAATATCTATTCTAAGAAAGAACTTGGTTTCCCACAATGCTCAGTTTCGGATCTTTGTGCTGTGCATTTGGATGGTATTTGGTGTAGAGGAAAGGTAATGGAAATCCTTGAAGATGAACTGACAATATTACTAATTGATTTTGGCATAACTAAAAAAGTTGATAAATCTTTAGTTGTTGATCTTGAGCCAGAACATAAAAAGATTCCACCTTATGCTGTAGAATGCAAATTAGCTGGTGTATATTGCCCTCCTGATAAAGCAGAAGATGCTAAAAACTTTATAATGGATCTTTTATCAAAAGTGCAAGATACTGGCAAAGATGTGTCTATTGAAGTTGTTGAAAAGGGGAAGCCTAAACAAGTCAATCTCTTTTTGACCGGCCAAAATGTCTTATTTGGTCTTCTTTCACAGAATCTTGTCTGTCAGACAATCTCCAATTCACATATAAAACCTGGAAAGTATAGTGCAAAGGCATCCTATATTGATACCAGTACTGGGATAATACAGCTTTATCTCAATTTGGTGGAACAACTGGACAGTTTACAAAGTCTTAAAAACTCCATGAAGAGTTCCTATCCTTTGAAAACAGGAAAGATTTCTGCAGTGGAATCAGGAGTTTATGCTGTTTTATATGAAGATGCTTGGCACAGAGGAAAAGTCACAGCAACTGATGGTGAAATTCAGTTACATCTTGTGGATTCAGGTGAAACAGTTCCTGTTTCAGAATTGTGTCATTTACTTTCAGAACACTGTATACCTCCACCTTTTGCCATTCGTTGTCAACTTCCCGATAATATTCTAATTACAGGTGATGCTCTTTCAGCTGTGGAAAAGATTTTTACTGAAAGTGAATTCTCTGTTGACATTAATTTGAACTCAGAGTCCCATAATCTATCCGCCATTGTCACAGATGAAGCATTGCTCGAAAAAATCAAAAGTCTGAAATACCTGGGACAGTCAGTTGTAAATGATACAGAATCTTCTTAAATTATAAGATAGATTTTATTTTTATGTCAAGCTTTTTCCCCCAGTTAAAATAACTCATATATTCTTAAATTTATTTCATTATATAAATAATTAGTGTTTTAAATTTTTTGGGGGGCATTTTCATTCATAGTTTGTGTTTTGCTTTCTTGTCATTCATAACTTTTTTGAAGCAGTTTGATTTTTTTTCATGCCAAACTCATCTGCAAATGTAATGTAAATAAAGAGATTTTTGTATTCTACAATTTGTTAGTGTTTTCATTGAAAAAAATAATCTGTTTTTTAGAAAATTATTTGAAAATTTCTCTCAGATGTATGTAGGATTAATTTATAAAACCATTTTAGGCTTCTTTTCGTTTGTAAATATAATTTTTTTTTAATGCTTAAATGTTGCTATATTATGATTGTATAGTATAGCAATCTTTTCCTATGGTGATGGGTACAGCCATTTTAATTACCAAATTCATACTTTGATTATCAAAAATGTGTTAATTAGAAAGTATTATTACTTGTCATATATCGTGAAGCATAGCTTTACAAACTGTGGTACATGTGAAAAAAATATTGTGAAGGTAAAAGGTAATATGAAGGATTTAAAGACAGATATAAGACCCTCTTTCTGTGGGATATGGGACACTTTTAACAAAAATATTTATTATAAATTATTTTCAGCTGCCTTTTATATTCATTATGTTTATAGTGTAGGATAACATTTTGGAATATTTTATTATACTTGAGAACTAGTTATCTAATAATTATTATAATATTATTTTATAATTTAATTTTTAAAAATGTCCTGCCTTTCTTTTTATTTAAGGATATTGTTTTTTAAAGTTAAAACTAATAAAATATCATGAAAATGATAGAAAATAATGAATTTTTATTATATATTCTGGTATTTAATACAAATCAAATGAAAGACATACTTGTGAATTACTAATTCTATTTATCATCTTCATTGGATACAGCTTGGCTGTTGTATATTTTTAGTCAATGGCAGAACAATCATTTCTTGAGAAAAGATAAAATTTAGTATTTTAAATATATAAAATTTACTGTATAATCCTCTTTTCTCTCAACTTTTTCAATATTTTATGTAATCTTTCTTTTTGTAAAAAAAATTCTTTTCCTTATCTGGTTAAAAAAATTATTAGATGAAATTTGAAAGCTTTATTTTTGTATCAGTTGCACAACTTGCAAAATTACATCATGTTCCTTTCAAGGCTAGTTCAGAAATGTTTATCGAAAATGCCACTTCTCAATCTTTTCTTTTGTGGTCATCTACTTAGCTTATGTAAATGTTCTGTAGAAGAAACTCTGTGTTCAGATTTTTAGAGAACTTTTTTAAAAAATGAAATTTAAAAAAAAAAGACATTGAACAGTCTCTTATTATCAAGAATAACAAAACTCAACATTAACTAATTCTTATTAATAAGATTGACTTTATTTTCTCAATTTAATTTCTAGTGCTTGCAGATAAATCATATTTAAGTAACTAAAAAATTGACAAAAATAGCATAATATTTTTCCTTATATTAATATATGTTAAAAATTTAGAATACATAAGGAAAAGATTCGATGTTATACTGTAGTTTTATAATTTAAATTGGTATAGAAAAGAAATGTTTAGAATTTACTACAATATCTATATCAAAATGCAAAATTTTATAATTTTCCTCATTACACAATTCCAAAGAAAAAAAAGTACCAACAAAATAAAATCTTGAAAAATTGCAGAATATAATTTTATTGCTGGAGATATAGAGCAAGATATGTATCTTGATTAAAATCGATTGATGTAAACATGCTTCTTTTAGGCTTAATTTAACTGTTAATTCATAAATTGTATTATTGAGCCTGTAAAATATTAAAAGGAATTAATTTTGCAGCTATAAATGAAGTGAAACATACATTAAAATTATAAATATTTATATTAGGTAATATAAAGCATATTTTATTCCACATAATGTCTGGAAACTGATATGTGAAATTATAACAGTAGGTTTTATCTTATAACTACTGCAACTGGTATGAGATAGCAATTAAAAGGGTTTCATTTAGGATATTGGCTGGTGCTACATTCCTGCCTTGCCTCCTCTGTAGTTTCTATTTTAAGAAATTAATCAATTTTTAGGGATTTCATGTTAAAGCAATCTCATCAATTTAAAAAAGATGATTAGAGTTAATGCAATTTTTAGTTTTAAAGAAGAGGTAAAGGGAAGTACATTTTTGTAAAGTGCTTAAAATTTTAATGTTTTATATCTTTATCAATGCAGATTTTCAGCCATTTTATTAAGTAAGAATAAATTAATGACGTGAGTGTAATTGATTTATGCTTTGAAATTAATGAATATAAATTTTATATATTTCAATATATGAAATATGTTACTGCAAAACACACTGAATGGTATTAATACTCATCAATAATAATTAATATTTGTTATTGTGTAATAATATCCACTATGCTACAATATATGCACATTGAGTGATTAAATTATTATGATTACCTCGCACTTATAAGCATCTCGGCCATAACTTCATATTGTTACCACAAGACTGAAATATAGCTACAAAAGGGGAAATGCAGGACAAACGAAGCATAATTGTTATTGTCATTTCCAATTTTGCCCATGTAAATTCAAAATGCGTGGAAAGAAAGACTCGAATATTGTCAAAGGTCCGAAGAACCATCTTCGTAAGCTTTGGTGCTTCAGGACTGCAAAGGATATTCCGATGTAGATCCATCAGAGGCAACCAACCAAGTTTTAAGATATATGCTGTAATAGATGGGCACTTGAAGATGTGTTGGTGTGACTCTAGTTTCTGGACAGTTTTTGCAGTAAATATATCTTCTTGGGTACTTTTCCATTATACCGGCGCAGGCGAAAAATCGCCAATAATGATGCAACCAATGCCAACTGAAATATCGCCGGCGGTAACCTTTTGTCGCCACATTTTTAAAGAAAGTCGCTGTGCCATTTTGTCACTTGCGCCAAAAAGGCAACTGTGTGCTGTCGCCAAAAAGTCTGCTGGCTGGATTTGCGCCGATATAATGGAAAAGTACCGGTTCTCGTCTCATCAGGAAGGATCTTCATTTCCTTATAGTGATTTATTCTTAATCTAGCCACTGTTGTTACGTTTCTCTGGAAATCAAAGTCAATGATGAAAGGCTTCACAGAGGGCTGATTTATAAGTACATTTTTCCACAGTCTTCGCATCTGCAAGTGTGATGGTGGAACTAGGTTGGACAATACTTCATGCTTCTTTGACAATAGCATCCGCGCATTCATTACAATAGATGTTTGCATGTGCGGGTATCCACTGCCGCACCCAAAATTTCCTCTTGCAATGCAGCTGATCGAGTAGGTCATTTACAGTAGAGACGAGTTTTGAAGCATCAGTTGCATTGTGTTAATTGTAAAGAAAGTGGCAAAAATAAAGAAAAAGAAACAAGAAAATTAACTGAGTGTGAACGTGAGATGATTGCTGGTTCTCCAAACGCCGGAATTAATATCTTCAGCATCAGGTTTATGGTTGTCGCATTCTGCTGAATGTCCGATCGGAAAGATTTCTTGCCAGAATTGTCCAGTCCAACATAATAACTACATATTACACCATATATGCGACGGAAGTCGAAAAGCCACTACGAATTGATTGAAATGTTCATATTGTTATTGTATATATGTGAACTGTTGGTTTTCGACGATATAAAGCGCGATTGAGGGTTACATTATTATATACATCTCTTCATTAAAGCTCCCTTTCGTCTTCATACTACATGAATTCTGTGAGATGTCCGTAGGTGGTATGAGGAATTTTGAAACCATACCCGTTGAATTTCATTTGCTGACTCCTTCAGCTCTAAATCCGACTCTCTGGTGCCCCGTTTACTTTCATACCACATAAGCTCAACTGGATCAAGTTCTGGTGATTGTACTAGCTAACTCAATCTGGTAGTCTCTGTCATGCTTTTCGAAATCATCAGTGGGCAATGCTAGATTTATGACAGGTAGCATTGTCCTGTTGAAAGTATCCTTCCCCGATTGGGTATACCATCATTGTAACAGGATGAACTTAATCTGTGATAAAACATACACCTTTAGGATTTTCCTACCATGATCAAAGGATTGCGTAGTATCAGGAAAACATTCCCCAAGCATAATATTTCCAACAACAGCTTGAAATACTGTGTTAGTGCATTTTTTACCATGATTTAGTGTTGTTTTCTCTCACATTTGTACACTGCTATCTAAACGGTGTAATTGAAAACGTGTTTCATTGAAATATATGGCCTTTATTTAGTTATATACTGCTCATTTCTTGTGCTCCATTGCTAACTGACGTTTAATAATTACATAGTAATTAAAAGATTCTAATCAGTTCAATTTAATCAATAATTTTAATAATTAAATTTAATAATTAGGCAGAAAAAGATAATTTACAAATTTTGGGATTTATTTGTTGGAATGAAAGAAACTTTGTTGAAATAAAAGATTGAAGATGAGTTATTGTTTGAGGTTGTGGTGGGACTTTTATAAGTCTTTGCATTGGAATCAACAGCCAATATATCACTACTAAACAACAAGAAATATATCCCTCGACTCACTGGAGGGGGAGTACTGTAGTGAAGCTTTATAAGCCAGATAACATCTTCAAGAATGAGAGATCACTTTTGTCTTGTGATAGTGTTACCTGGCTATGAACCCAAACGTTGCGAGTTTGATCCTCACTATTTCCAATAGCTACAATGTTTCATTCTAAACTTTTTTCTTGCCTGAAATTTGAAAAGATCATTTAATTATTTAGAATAGAAAACTTTCTTAACAACTCATTTTATCTTAAATAGGTAATAAAAATGGTACTGATTAGATCAGTTCGGTTTAATCTGATAATAATGTTTTATGATAAAAGTTTTTCTCTCTGTATTCTGTTTAGGGATACTTTTAGGTCTTGTTTGCAATCTTTCATTTATTTTCTGTAAGTAAAATCAATAGATTTTTTCATATTTTTTACTTATATAAAAACTGACATAAACCATTGCTTTTACACTGGTAAAAGCATTTCAAATTGCATATTGTGCTCATCATTTGAAAAACAATTAAACTTTTATAATTTTTGCTGTAAACAATATTCATCCAACACCAAAGAAACCATGTCCTACATATATTTAAATTTTTTACCCAAGTAACTTATAATAATAGTCATTTCCGTTAGTGTTTCATTACACAAAGGATAGACGTAATGCCCACTTTTTTTCTTTTCGGCTAATTTATTATTCTCAATAAATCATTATTAATTGATTTTCATTAATAACCATGGCTCGGGAAAAAGTGCTGGATCCTGCTTTTCAGAAGGCTTTCACTGAGACCATTAACAAAGAAAATAAAGTAAGTTGAAAGCAATGTAAGATTTTTAATCGATTCAGATTTGAAGTTAACTTACTACTTAAGAAATATCTTAACCTACCACAATTTTACGCCGATTGTAAAATCAAATAATCCAAAGAAATGAATTCTTCTAACAGCCTTCGGATTGGATTTTTTATTGACTTGATTTGATTTGATTTGATTCAGTGGAGTTTTGTGGCGCAAAAACCATTCTTGATTATGCTGCATCAAACGTGTGATATATATATTTTTTATTGATATTAAGATGTAAATTTTAAGTGAGTATTCGCATATTAACCCCTTACTTTTTGCAAATATTAGTTTTGAAAGACAATATTAAGGTGGGAAGATTAATGGGTAGCATGCGATCAGTGTACAAAAACTTATAAGAGGAGCCAAAATTAAAAATAATTAAATTATTGGTTTAAAGATTCCTCTTTTAGCTCCTTTCTTTTCATATCTTTCAGATTTCCGCTTTCGGTACTTGTTTATCCCAAAAAAGTGCTTCGTTGCCAATCGAGATATTTAACGCAATCTGATCCTAGTAAACCCCAGGAATGCATCCTTCTTAGCGAAACCTTGGGCTTCTTATGTAAAATGGATGTTTTGTGACCTTCAATGCATGAAGTTTTTCAGCCGGTTTCAGCGGATGCTTTTAAAAATAATTTCAGTTATTTCTTTAAGCGTGGTCTCCAGGACCGCACTTTCCTCTTAGTGTCCCAATGATAAACAAGACTTAGCAGATGGTGCTAAAACTTATACCTCTATATATCACCCAGTTTGCTGATTCTATTATGAAACAATGCTCCAGACACTTTTAAACGAAGCAGAAAGGGATTTTAGTGATAAGGATAATTGTACAGAAGAGTTCTTCGATGGAAGTTCGCATTCAACTGAATCTGAAATGTATGTTCAAACATAATTAATTCTTCTAGTGATAATGCATTTTGAAAAATTTATAAAATATATTCATATACAAGGTATACATGTACCAAATTTGATAGCTGTAGGTCCAATGGTCTGGCTTGTAGAGCGCCAACACACACACACACACACACACACACACACACACA
>JAPMOQ010005572.1:3806164-3913686 GCA_026543055.1 Argiope trifasciata
CACACACGCATTGAGCTTTATTATAAGAATAGACAACAGAAATGTATATAGAATTTATAGATTGATTCCAATGTTAGTTCTTAGCCTGTATGTTTAAAATGCCGTAGAAAAACATGCTGTGAAAGCTTCACAAGCCGATAAAAAAGGGCTAATTATACCCATTGTCATTTTTAAAATTAATTTTTATATAATTTTTGAATTTAACATTATATTGTTTTCTATATACATGTATAGACTGGAAAAATAAATTTGTTTTAAAACGTATAAAGTAATATCTTGTTACAAGAATATTATCTGTTGTAACATGTAATTTGAAAAGCCAATATATGTTCCAATGCATTTACTTTTTTCAGTGATAATATTTGTAAAATTTCTAAAAAATATTCATATATCAAGAAAAATATCTGCAGATTATATTGGGGAATTTTCATACTGATACATTCATTAGAAAATTTAATTTGAGTGTAAAAAAATGAGGCATCTTAGACCGCACCTCACCAGTTAAGACCTAAAATTGTCCTCCCCAATTAAGGGTTAATTCAAAATGTCGGGAATTAGAAACACTTATTGAGGATTATTGTCTGTGGCCTTTTGAATGACATTAATTATACATGCTTCCATCACACTTCCCATGGATTTCATATAATTAAATTCGCCATATGTTCTTTTTCATTAGCTCCTCTAATTAACTAGACTCCGCATTGGTCACACTCGTTTAACGCACAGACATTTTTTATTAGGAGATCGAGCTCCATTATACTCCATATTCCAAACGATTTTAACGGTTTTTCACATTTTAATCGAATGCCCTGATTTTACTCACCATCGTTTACGATTTTTTAATGTTTCAACTGTGGACATGCAGATACTTGTGGGAGAACGCCCCCACAGAAATCTTTTTAAATTTTTAAAAGCAGTTGGCTTATATCATCTTATTTAATGCTTCATCTTCTTATAATATTTTTAAATATCGCTAAATTTTAAGAGACATTGCCTAGTAATTTTTTTAATCAGCTTTTAATTTTACAGATGTCACATATAGGGATGGTTTTTTCATTCTGACCGTGTGTCTGGCGCAGTATAGTCAGTTCTGACTCTTGCGCCTTTAAATCCAAAATCCAATCCAACCCATTAGCTCCACACTGGAAATTTTCTGCTTCTTCTACCAATCTCTTTGTGAACTCTTTCAATCCTCTAGTCTTTTTAATAGGGATTTAATCAGATAAAATATATTCAAAAAACAAATTCGATTTTCAGTTACTTACATATTAATCATATGCTAAGATATAATCACCAAGCATTACGAAATAGATTCAATTAAAATGTTATATCCACACCAGATATCAATATTTCACTACTAAAATTCGCCCTTGACATGCATTGCATTTGTGGTCCTACCCAAGATCCACAATTTTATGTAGGGGAAAGCACCTTTATAAGAGAATAGGCGTGCAAGTTTTGGCGATACCAATTCCACTTCCATGTGATGTTGTGTCTGAATCGCATAAACACCAAACTGATGGGCGTAGAGACAATGTAGAGCTCTGCAAAGAGTTATGCCAATTCAAGTGCTCCAGCAACATATACTTGTAATTAATAGAGACTTTTTTTTCCGGTTATGTTTGTCTTGATTCTTGAGCACGAGAACAGTGTAGTGCAAAATCAGTTATACTGTATTTAAACAAAAATTAATTCATTTGTTAGAGATATTCTTTGCCATTAAGAAATAACGAGGGTTTTCATTAGGAAAAAGCATTCAAGACCAATAAAGTGAGTAATAACTTCTATTGATCAATAGGTCAAACGAACCCATTAGGCTTGTAATGATTCAGCTTCTAACCTGCCTGACCATTGTGGTTTCTTTTTCATACGCTCCATAATTGCCATTTCCAGACTGGTCTTCTCAATGGCGACGGTTTATGGCAGTGTAATTGCTTACAGATGGACAAGTGGAGAATTCTCCTTTTAAGAACCGACATCTGGCTCTTTAGAGTGAGTCCAGATAAAGGACCACATGTGCACTAATCGTGTCTGCGACACAGATGTGTATCCTGCATTGTGGACCACGAAAATTCCTGCGGTCAACTGTAGATCAGTGAAGTTTCTGCTGAACGAGGATTGGAGAACCGGCAGCTCAAATGCTCCAATGTGTATGAGAGGTGGAGTTGAAAGAAGAGAGAAAAGGGAAGACGACGAGTTTTTTTGGTGAAAGTTTGGAGGAGAGATCGGTGAAAGCAGATCGTTCGAGAGAAAATCCCACCCGAGGAATTCGGTGGATTCCTGGGATTAACCCCGGTACCAGCATGAGACTTTGACGGCCGGTTAGCTGTTCTCGTGAGTTTCTTTGAAATATTTCGAGGAACTATTCTCGTGGTGTTGTAACATAGAACCTTTCACTTAACCTAGATGATAAAGAGTATTTTTTTGTAAATTAAAGCTGTAAATAAAGTAATTTGATTAAAACGTTACCCTTTATTTGATCGGACCAGATCGAGACGTTACGGGCAATATTTAGTGCCCGTTGTCATAGTAATCGGGAATTACTCTAAGTAAAGACCATTGCCAACAAATTGTTTGCATTCGGCACTGTGCCTGAAAATCACGGCCAGCTTTATATGCTCTTTTTCACAGAGCACCCAAAGTCAATATTCGGTTGTATTTGGTATTCAGTATTTTACTAAATTTCATGGAAAATACAAAACAAAAGTAAATCCTAATTATTTTTGGACGCATTTAAACTGACGCAGTGCTAACGTTTAGTATGAAAACTAATCCAGACTCTGATTTCACTTAGGTTCGTGTTCAGTGGCATTTGGAACACGGTCCGCGGCTGAAGAGAGCAGCTCCAGATGCATGTAAATTTGACGATGATCCTGATGACGATGATGAAGACTTCGTTCCACCTG
Organism: Argiope trifasciata; assembly: GCA_026543055.1. Lineage (NCBI taxonomy): Eukaryota > Metazoa > Arthropoda > Arachnida > Araneae > Araneidae > Argiope > Argiope trifasciata. Next base: position 3,809,071 of record JAPMOQ010005572.1, read on the forward strand.
GTCCAGAAACTTCCATCGAACCAGAACGACCTGAAAAAGAACCTTTTATTTCTTGGAAAAAAGAGGAAGAATATCCAGAAGAAGAGGACCCAGGAAAGATGATAAAAATAGATGGACTGAAGTTAATGAAACCAGTACCGACAGACATCAAGAAACTTCTATACAAAGGTATAGCTTTCAAAAAAGACATTTTTGGAAGAATATTTTTCTTTCACAGTTTGTTTAATGGTGTTGTTACTATTTAAGTTAGGTCTGCACTTGTTAGGGGCCACGGTGGCCTGGTGATAAGGTCTCGGTTTCGGAACCGGAGGGTTTCAGGTTCGAGACTCGATTCCACCGAAGAACCGTCGTGTGAGGGGGTCTCTTACACGTTAAACCTGTCAGGCCAAACGTCCTCCCACTGGCGTGGTGTGGAGAAGGGGGTGCCAATTCAGGTGTTGTCCTCGTCATCTGATCTTGGTTCAAAATTACGAGGTCCGTCCCAAAATAGCCTTCGCGTTGCTTTAAACGGGACGTTAATATAACTAAACTAAACCGCACTTATTATCTAATAAAAATATAAAATCTTTTTAGAACAATACTTCATATAAAATGGTATGGAAAGATCACCAATCCATCTAAGGCTTCTAATCATTGCAAGAATATTTCTTTGGATATGCACTGTGTTTTATTTATAATAAAACTGTATTATATACCAATACAACAAACACTAAAGCAAAGATTCGCATCCTTTGGTTATGATTTCGAACTCCGCAGGCCTTAGATTCTCCGTGTGCAATGTTGCTGGTCCGCATTTAAATCTTTCATGACCACAAAGTCTTTCAAGTCGAGACAATACCATTTGGGGTACTGGATCATTGGAGATCATTCTCTGATTCAGGTTTAAATTATGGTCGGTTGATAAGTGAATTAAATGTATGAATTAAGTCCGCCTCGTGAAAAAGGCTATGACGCATGAGTAGCTAAAGCGTACTCTTGACCCTAGATGGTGCTACTGAAACAAGATATGACAAGAACTTGGCTTAACTTCCTAGCTAAACTTGACTTCGTTAGTGGGCTTGTCTATGACAAGTGACATAAGCAGCAGCAACAATAGGAACCTTACCAGAAAGCAATTTATTTTCTAGAATTCTCATAAAAATCTTTATTTGAATTACGAAGTCCTTCAAAGCAGTTATCATTCTTGTGTGCAATGATCTGTAAAGGCAGCAGTCACAAGACAAAACATAACCGTGGATATGATCTATTTAATTGTTCTTGGTCTTACATTGTGCTCTAATATTACCTTCCTTTCCAACCTGAAATGTAAAAAATTAACTTCAGATTTTAGATGGCGTATTTGATGGGTATCTGACAAGCATACGTTATTTTAAATGACTTTTTTTAAATATTTATTTTAGGCTTCAGCAAAGAAGGCGAAGGTCGGAGGAGGTACCTGAAAGAACGTTATCGAGAAGACCCTGAAGACAAATATTTTTTCCCCATCTGCACATCCTGGGACTACGGATGGACTTTTGGCGAAGAACACGAGCTTACTTCCCCTGAATTTGGAAATGTAGAGATCATGAAAACATCATTTTTTAGGCCTAACGATCCCCAACTGAAACCCAGAGATCCAATAGATTAGATCAGGTGCATTGTTTAACCACCAACTAAAATGATTAACAATAAAAAACTCCTCGAGCAATAAAATTCAATTTCTTATTTTCTTCGTTCATATTAAAGACATTAAAAAAAAAACTGGAGAAGCTATATTATAGGCATATTCACATGCTTTTTTTTTTGGAATATACACATTTGTATACAATTATATATAAATATATTCACCATGCAGTACCCTTCTGTACATACCAGTTTAAGCTGTTATTCTTTAACTTAAACATATTAGTTTTGTTTAGTTATAATAACAGTATGTTTGGAAACAATGCTAGGGCTTTTGGGGGACAAAACTTGCAAATATGAAGCTCACTCAGATGACGAGGACATCTGGCTTCTCCTCTCTAAACTTTTGCATAACACCATTGGGAAAATGTTTGATTCACGACATTAGATTTAGCATGCACTATATACGATGCAAAATCGAGTTTCGAAAAGTGGAACCATCCGACTTGGAGATTAAGGTTTTATAGCTAGGCTATCTTCGCCTGCTTAATTGAAACGCAGTGATGTGCAAAGTAGGAGAATTTCAAAATCAATCGTTTCTAAAATTAATTACCAGGTGGTGTTACTGTGATAAATAAAAGTAATTATTAAGTATAATAACTGATAAGTAAATTCTGAATTTTTTTAAATAGATAATTGCCATTAAGAAATTGGACATAATTTGCAAACTCTAAATATGAAGATGGGAGAGAAAATATCCAAAGTTTTACTTTCAAATGTCACCTGCTTCTTGAGTACCACATATACAATTCACTTCATAATTCTGTCTATATTGAACAAGTGTGAATATGTACATAAATATATGTGTCAAAATAAATCTTGCCTGTGATTTTGAAATAAATATAATCTAATTACAATAATAAAATACTATTCGAACTGATTTATAGGTATAAATTTGTTAAGATGTTAAATTTTGCGTTCAACTTCATAATCTTACTTATGTGGTTGAAGTAAATAATTTCTGAATGAAATTTATTCGTTCAAAATTATATAATATTTTTATATTCTAATTATTTTCCTTTTATCTATTGTTTTATATCGCCGGCTTTCAATTTTGAGAACGAAAGAAAGTTCATAGCACTCGATCGGATGAACTGTGAAATTTTTCGAAGGTTTCATTTCGCATTTGAAGGACAAAACAATATTTGTTCAGTCGGAAATTGCCTCTTTTACCTTTTTTACCTCCTTCATTAACATCACAAAAAACTGCTATTCCCCTATTTATATTAGGTTGGTGCGTATGAAATGTCGGATTCTCTTTACATGCGGGCGTTTGTCTCCCTGTTTTCGTTATACTTTTGTCTTTGGCATAACCTCATTCATAGTCGTATTGTCCATTGCCAGAGACTCATTTCAGCAAAATAGGTTTTCTCGAAGGTCTTCCCTTTTGTTATTTCTTTTGAGTTTATTGCCGATATGAATTCTGCCGACATTCGCGTCATTTTCTTATATGAGTACAAACTTGGTAATAGTGCTGCAAAAGCTGCACGCAACATAAACCAAGCGTTTGGGGAGAATACGGTTAACGATCGGAAAGTGCAGCGTTGGTTCGAAAAATTTCGGACTGGCGATTTTTCACTGCAAAATGAGCCGCGCGGAAGACCCAAAACGTCTGTGAAGAATGATGACCTGAAGGCTCTAGTGGAAGCGGATCCAGCCGTATCCACGAGGGAACTTGCTATCAGGATGAAAGTTGACCATACAACGATATTGAGACACCTTTCTGAGATTGGCAAGGTTAAGAAGATGGACAAGTGGGTACCGCACGCACTGACAGAGCGAAATAAGCTGGAACGAACTGGAATATGAAGTTTTGCAGCATCCACCATATTCACCGGATCTCTCGCCGACCGATTTTCATTTTTTCAAGCATTTAGAGCTGTTTTTAAGGGGCAAACACTATGAAAATGAAGACAGTCTAAAAAACTCGATATCAGAGTTTATTAATTCTAAAGACCAAAATTTTTTTAAGACAGGCATCTACGCTTTAAAATCTCGTTGGGAGAAGTGTATTGAAGCGAATGGAGCATACTTTGATTGAATAAACAGCTTTTGAAGAAAGATATGCAGTTTTATACAATCACTTAAGAATCCGAGATTTCATACGCACCAACCTAATAAAAAGCACCTAACACGCTTCTTATTGCTGAAATTCATTTTTTATTTGCTCAATACTTTTAGCGAGTTTTCGTTTCTCACTAACAATTGTTTTCCAAATCTTCGACTTTACAAGTTTTATTTGAACTTTGGAAAAAAAAATGCAGAATTTACAGAGTCTAACTGGGAATCGCATAACTTTTAGAAAGCTTTTATTTTCTTTGTACGAGTCAGCCCCCTCTAGTTAACTATTATGATATTTATGCTTTGTTCATACAAGCAAGAAGTACAAGCTGCTTAATTTACTGCAGCGTGATCAAATTTATGTTGAATCCATCTTTGCTGCTAATTCTCAATGTTATGATATTTAAATGAGGATATTCACAAATAAAAGCGTATCTTTACTTAATTGAAGAATACAAGAAATATCAAATAAAATAATAATCTTTTGTGGATATTCTGATGGATTTCAACCGTCGGTATTATTTAATACGTTGTTATATGTCAAAACAATTCCATTAGCTTCTTGGGTCATTTGAAATTTTATAGTTTTTGCGAAATTTCCAACAAAATCACTTTTGTTCTCCAGTTTTCGAAATATAGAAAATTGCCAAGTTCAAACTATCACTCAGAGAGAGAGGAGGATTTTACAGCAAGGGTAAAATTTCTCTCTTACCGAAAAATGGAAACACACGCTAAATTAACTTTATACAACAGAATTACAACGGGTTCAGAGATTCATACTCTAATGCTCTAATCTTCAAAGTTCGATTTATTTTTGGAATGAAACTCGCATTAAATAGGAATGTCAATTCAAAAATAAGCTATGTGATAAAAAACAATTTTTTTCACTAATTTTATGATAAAACCGTTTAAACAAAATTTTAAAGAAAAAAATCTGATATTCCTAATTCTGATTTCAAAATTCATGATTGCATTATAACAGCACATTGTCTAACAAAGTGAGTCTTAAATTTTTGGTTGCTATTGCAGACACTTAGATACACTTAACATCGTAATTAATTTCCAGAACTTTGTCTTAATTTAACCATATTACCTTAATTCTAAAATGTTCGCTTAATTCTTAATTCAAATCCACTTTTTAAAATTCATTTTTAAAAATTTTATTTAATCAATGATACACGATTACTGTCAAACTGCTTTAATCAGCTCTTTCACAAGCTCCAGTGAAGGGATAAAAATATGTCAAATTAAGCAAATTCTTTTAATATGTAAAAACTATATTATATATATATATATATAGGATCTAATTGCTTGACTTCATCTAAATATATTGCGCAGGGGCAAATGAACAAATCGAGATTTATATCGGTAACATACATTTTAATTCTAATTTAAAGACTTACATTTTTACAAGAATAAAAACGCGGCAATCGACTTCAAAACCAGTAAAAGAATAAAATAACAAAAAGAAAAAAATTATATCCAATTAAATATACATAGTAAAAATGTAAGTAGGTTTATTTTAAAGGATTGTTTTTTTTTACAGCATGATATGTAATTTTACATTTTATAAGTTAATGAATCTATAACTTATTGTTGAAGAAAGTTTTAAAGCCCTGACATCGATTTCTTTTGAACAGAAAAGGAACTTAGTCATTTAGAGAAAATGAAATATAATTTAACTTTGTTAATGCAGAATTATTATTGTTAAGAATTATTTGTTAAGAAGACTTATTATTGCTTTAAAAAGATTAGCATTAAATTTAGAAAATACATGCTAATGTTGAGTGAATCATCCATAAATAGATAATATAAAAGTTTGCTTTTATAAGATATCTTATATGAATGCAATGAAATAAATAAAATTTAGATTTAAAAATACTAAAAGATTTTAGATAAAAAAAAATTACATAAGATTTTTCGTTTAAATATATCAAATCATAAATGATTAAATGATCATATCATCTACACAAGAATGAGAGTACATTGATCTTTCTAGAATCCCTTTTGCCTTATTACTCAAACTATAAACCGTTAGACAAGGTTGGTGTCACTTGAGAATCGTTGAATAATGCACCGAGTAGTCAGCCAGTTGAGTTGAGTTTGAATGAATAATTGAGCGTGTTCATTCCGAACTTTTTGCGTTGTAATGGCTACCAATTAATTTTATGTTCATTACCGGTATGTTTTTTATGTTGTTGTTTACTGCAACTCTTTTCCAAGGTACACCCCGGGGTGTATCTTTAAAAGAGGATGAGATGCTTCCGGTATGGTGGTTGGATCTCGCCACCCTGGTGGGTACACTAATACATGGAAGATCTCCCATCGATGATGGAATGTAATTTCCTTCAATAAGGGTTGTATCGTGGCCGTTGATGGATTTTAGAACTCAACCTCAGCTCCTGCCAGTGTTGCTGTTGCGAGAGTCTGGTCATTCAGTTTTCTTTATCCATGTGCCTTCGTGCCAATCAGAGAGTCAGTGATATATATGACTTACTGCAACTCTTACTCTTTGGTTGTAGTTTGCTGACTGTGCATCCATGTTTTTTTGTAGAATAAAACATCGCTCTTTAGAGCTTTTTGGATTGGATAACCGTACACTAGACCTATTAATTTTAGCATTCGTAATTTTGGATAAAATTTCTTGCACGAAATGGTTACAGTTTTCATTTAAGAGTTGTTTTTTCTTCGCCATTGGTTATACAGAATTTCTAATAAAAGTAATGCAAAAGAAGAAATATAACCCATGATAAGAACGACGAATATACTAGATAGATCATTCAGACCCAGTTTGACAACGGTATTAGAGTGGGGCAATATAGAAGAAATCTGCATTTCCTGTGAAGATATCACATCACGTATGATTTTTTCATAAAATCCTCCGCTCACTATGCGGAGCAAGACTGAATTGAAACGATCTATGCAACATAAACCTTTTCTCATCATAATTCCTGTGCTGGCAAAGTACAAAGTGTCACCTGAGATGTATTTACTGGAACCGTGCATTATTTGTAGCAGTAGCTTCGAACCGATGACTACTCTTTTTTCACCAAATGGTCTTAGTTGATATTCCGCAGGAATATAAGTATCGTGGTAACTTTTTATCACAGACCCGATGGTTCTTAAATGTTTCAAGTTGCTTCCTGTTAGGATGTTGGGGATAACATTCCCTTTCAACAACATGCACTTGTATGTCCTCGATTCCAACAGAGGAGCTAGTTCCTCAGAATTCCGAATTACATTTCCTTTACGTTCCACAGTGAAGACAGATAAAATAACAGATGTGTATATAAATATAAGAAACATTTCTGAAATCATTAAGAATCCATTTAAGACTCTAGTCGCTGTGATTAGTGAATTGTGCTTGCTGGGTCTTCCATCATCATCTGGTGTCACAGCAATATCTTTACACTTTTTTTGTTTGAGTATTGTCAAATAATGAAAGATAAGTGGGATGAAAGCAAAACAAAAGACAATCGCTGTCCACACATATGCAGAGAATGGTAATATCAGAACTATGTATTTGGGCAAGGGGTGGGGTAAGTCAGTGGCGAAAGTCTTGTAGTCAACATAATAAGGCGCACTCATCTCTACTACTTGACATACTTCTTCGGCAATGTTTAAATGAGAGACAGCCAAGTCTACTTCGCCCCTCGCAACCATTCCTTTGACACCTGACCACCTTCCAGAAGTATCTTTGAAGCCAAACTGCTGGCCATCTGTTGGTAAGAGAAGCGTATATTTGAAATTCAGCCTTTCAGCTAGAAGTTTGAGTAATTCTCCTTCAATTCCTGAGAAATCTGTGAGGTTGTTAGGATCCTTGAAAATATAATACGGAAAGACATTTACAGCTGCAACCTTCAGGTATTTTGGGAAATCCATTTTGTTTTGCCAGGATCGATATAATTATAACGAATGGTGATACAATCCTTATTTTCTAACTTGGCTCAGAATTTGCTTCTTAATTAATCACCTGGTGATATCGAAATTTCTTTTTCAAGTGTATGTTTAAATTATAATTTTAATTTGTTGAAAATACGAGCAGCTCCTTTCTGAAGCTGTTTTGTTTTTCTTTTGTAATCAGGAACATTTTTACTGCATATGAAGTATCTGCGATATTTCTTTCTCGTCATAAGTGGAAGCATTCTGTAAAGAAGACATTACCTTTAATTATTGCATGATTGTGATTGAATTTTTGCTTTTTTTAAAGAATAAAATTACAAATAGAAGCAAAATATTTTTCTAAATAGAAGCTTAAAATTGTTGTAGTTATTTGATGCAACTTTTTACAATGATATTTCTATTTCTTGTTGAGTTTAATATTTATTAAATTTTGCAATAGAATTTCTTCGAAAATTTACGGTTAACAATTGATTAGAACAAATTCCTTTAAATATTAAAATTTGAAAGATTGAAATCAATTAAAGAATAAATTATAGAATTATGATCTTATTTTCTCAAATTCTTTGCTTCTTATAATATCTTAGAGTAACCAACATCAGAAAGAAAAAGAAACGGTTTTTAAAGAAAACTGCACTCTTTATTTCCATCTGTTTTATTATTTGGTTCTTGTTTCTTAAACTGATTTTTCTGTGTCAAGGCTAAATTTATTTCCCGCTTTTTTTTCAAACAAAGCATTATTATTACTTTTTTTATAGATTTGAATTTTTCTGATATTGTTTACTTTCATAAACTTTTATTTAAAAATTGTACACATAAAATAAATTATATATTGTGTTTCTTTACACTTTTCCGAATCTTTAAAAATCACTTTTAAAATTTTGAAAGATGAGTAAACGAACAAATCGAAGATATAAATTTTATACAAAAATTATTCAATTTTCTTTTTTAAAATTTCAGAATAGAATTTAGAAAAGAAAATAATTCCCGAAAATTATGAACATAGAAAATAAAATAATATTCTTGCAAATAGAGATATAAATTGACAACAATAAATAAATTTTATACATTAGCAATAAAAACGCATAAATACTCCAAATCAAATCAATCATTAGGCAATAAGATATGTGAGTAAAATATTGGAGATCTCACAAGGTCATCTCTTTTGAATCTAAAAATCAACTAATCTCAGTCTAAAGTATTTCATTTTTATTGAGATCCTAAAATCTAATATTCTTCCAAAGCACAAGAAAGCAACCAAAAGGATCATTAAAAATCAAGCAATTTATACAATTACTCTTAATCAGCTTATATTTAGTTATGATTTATGATTTTTTCCTTCGAAAGTTGTATTTTGCAATTTTACGAAGAGTGAATTTTTTTTTAATACTCGAAAAGACTTTACAATTGAAAAGGCATAAGTATTAGAATTATAATATGGAATGAATTGAAAGATAGAGACAAAATATATCATACCTTAAGGTTTGAACTAATAGTTTTCTTCTTTTTATAATTTCATTCTAATAAATAAATTAGCGTATATGCGAGATAAAATAGCATATGTATATGAAAAATATGCTTCAATGCCCAAGCACATTCTGAGAATCGTCACATTGCTTTATATCACTTTAAATCGATACTGTAAATTGATAGACACTAACCACCAACAATTGCTTTATGTTGATGCAAAGAATGATAAAAATGTAAATTTATAAGTTTCAACAAGCTGGAATATAAAGCAGTTAGAAAATATCTGATATTTACAACTTTTAGAGAAAAACTGTTTTCCAACGATCAAATATAATCAACTTCAAGAAGTATTTCATCAATTGTGATTCTTATTTTATTCTGTTTATAAAATGAGTTGTGAATTTTCTAACAAACTATTGAGTCATTCAATGTATTTAGAGTCATTTAATGTATTATTCAAACGTAACTTGCTTGTGCTGAATAGTTATATAAAAGAGGTAAAACAAATTATCTTTATAGAACCTTTTATCTTTTAACAGAAATTTAACTTCTTTATACTCAGTTGTTAGATGCAAAAAGGTAAACAAATTACCAATCGCTGTTGCATAAACATAAACCTAGAATAGTTTAACTAGAACCTAGAAAAGTTTAACTTTACGAACAAGAATACTAATTTTATTGACTGTCAAAAATGCTTTGAAAATGGACGATATTAAATATGTTAGCGAATTAAAAGGAATATTTTTTTCTACTAACAAACTTGTTTGATTTGAAATTGAAAGTAGATGTAAATGATAAAGAGCATAGGATTTCATAGTTGAAAATAACCATTAAAGGATTCAGATTAGAGGCTTTTAATAATTATAATACAAAGAATGAAAAAAAAATCCGCAAAATGCATTGTATAAATATTAAAAAAAATTTGAATGGTAGATTTTTCAAATGAGTTTATTAATCTGAAAACGAAAGTTAGAATGAAAAAAATGATTATATAATTACTGATGACAAAAATAAATTCAAAAGAGAATGTAAACCAGCTGGTCGCCAAAGTCGGTATTAATTTATATAAATCACAGACAAAGAATCCGAACATTGTACCAAGGGCTCTTATCTTTTTTGGAGAAATTATAAACCTGAGGATGAGCGTTTTAAATAGTACTTTGAAAACGAAGATGTGTTAATTGAAATTATATTTATGTGCTTGAACTTATGATATTAGTTTTGACTCATAAAATTACTCCAAAAGAAAGAAGTTATTCAAAATTTACAGGAAGAATAAAACGCAACAGATTTTACTCAAAATTTAATGGAAATATGCAGATTTGATTCAAAAACCGTAATCACACCTTACCGGTCAAACTTATTAAACAAAATGTTTTTGCGTTGTCTTTGTTACAGACAGTTGGATATTTTGCAGAAATGTATTTTTCGAACTCAGGAAGGTCAAAAACGTGGATATTTTTCAAAATATCGAGTTCGAATTTTTTGACGTTCACTTTACTGTGCACACGAGAAATTTAAAAAAATGATTTGATTGCATTTTTTATGACTATAAACATAGAAAATTGTGATTTTATAAAATATGGTTGGAAGAAAGAATAGGAAATGTTAATTAGAAAGAGTTTTCTAATTAACATGATTACTTTTTTATATTTGCAATTTAAACAAGCTTGCTGTTTTATATACTTGAGAACTATTTTCACTCTTAAAATGTGTAAGAATCTATTGTGATGCCCAAAATACTTAAAAGACAAACTATAATATAACCAAAATTGAACTTTCTGATTTTAATTCTAAAATTCTGATACAATTGGAAAAAAGGATAAAAACGATAATTTTTCTAATGCGACATGCTTTCTTAATGTTTGATGAAACCTTTTTAATATTTGCTTCAGAATTGAACAGAAAGAAATAGTTGTTCGAATCTTGTCTATCACAAGATTGCAGATATTTTATTTTGTAATAGAAACTACCCATTTAATTAAGTAAATTTTTTAGGATAAAAAATTAATTTATTTCTTTTTTGAGAAATTCAATTCTTAGAAACTCATCACCATTATCGAATGATGATTTTGGATATCAACTATCTACCAATAAGTAATTGGAAACTTAGGATAAAGAAAGATAAATACAATGTATACATATTCAATAGTTGGAAGATCCTTAATCTGAGGCAATTACAGCTTGGGCCCACCGGATCAGGCTTTACCCAAGGGTTTGGATGATAGGGAGTGGTATTTTCTTCCACTCGACTTATAGAAGACATGCAAGTTATTTCACCGATTTTGGGTGGTTTCTGCATCCCATAGGTTTTATATAGCATTCATGTCTGGACTCAAGGCAGGCTAGTTCAGTCGGTTCCCCACAATGCCATCATACCAATCCATGATGGACCTTTTAATATGACAAGTGGTATTGACATCCAGGAATTAACAATGATCCGACCCATAAAACGACCATAACAAAGGAAGCGCGCTGTCATTTAGTATAGTAACGCATGAGTTGATGTGGACGTAACAATGAACTGGAATCAAGAGCTCAGTCCATGCCACAAGAAACATCCTCAGGACCATAATATCCACTTCCCAAAAACTTTATTGCAGGCACAGTGTATTCTGGTAAAAAGTATTCTGCATGCATATACCAAATCCTGATACTACGATCCGACTGTGCAGAGATTGGAGTTTGATTTATCACACCAAATAAACTGTTTGCATTCCTCTCTGGTCCAATTTCTACACTCCTTGCAACACCTCAACCAAGCAGCGAAGTTGAATTTGGTAATCAAAGGCTTATGGGCAGCAGCATGGCTGTGAAAACCAAGCAAATGTGCTTCCTTGTGGATGGTGTTTTGAAACAATAGTTCCGGATGGTATTTATTGAAATAAGAGTTCCGTACGCGTATTGGAATTCTTGAAGTATGTGGGCCATCGGCTTGGTGCGGTTTTTCCAAATTTCTTTGGACAGCAATCGTCGATCTTTGTTCCTGGACCTGCTGGGTCAAAGCACATTCCGACAATTCCACTCATCTTCCCCTTCTCAATTACAAAACTCACTGTTGATTTTGGAATGTTTAACTCATTAGATATGCCCCTTAAAGATCGGCCATTTCCATGATATCCGATGTTTATAACTTTTCTCGAAGTCGGAAACCTCTCAATTTTGTAGCATCTTGCACATCTAATAGAAATGCCATTTCCTCCACGATATTTAAATACAGAAGGCAAGACTTAGATTAAGATCGCAGATATCCTGATTTGCATAAGTGTCCAAATACTTATACTTATACTGGACAGTGTATTTTTAAAGTCAATGAAATTTTTTTTCTGGTATGTCTCTAAAATTAGAAGTGATCTTTGGATAAAAGAAATGGAATTTCCATAAATTTGTTTGACTAATTACTGCTATCAGGAATATTGATAAGATATATCGACCAATAGTTCAAATATTTGTTGAGCCTGAAACGAAACAGCATAAATATCTACAGCCAGATTTATGCACCATATGTCTTCTTTAGGATTTTACATCCTTATGTTGGACTATTTGTTCAACAGTTTCTGCTTTAACAGATGAATGGATAAACAGATAAGCATTTCTTTGCAGATACTCACCGTGTTTTTGGCTCTCATTTCTTGTATCGAACTCCAATCCAACTGGAGGTCACCGTAGGATTTTTCGAGAATAAATTTTTCGAGAATCTCACCCTTCGCGATTTTTCATTATGAAAAATGTGGTTTATCAAAGGGGCATTGATTTCTAATTACCTCAAAAGATCCCATGAAGCTATTAGCTCAGCAAATCATCAATGAACAATTGCTATAAGGGGTAAACATAGATCCCAAATAATACATTTTTTGGAAAATTTAAGAGTTCAAATAATTGAATTAAATAAATTAGTGTAAAAACAAAAACAAAATCAGTTTCTATCAGAAATTGCGATTTCTGTTTTTCCTTCTACTAATCGATTAGATCAATTGCTTGTACAGTACAATACTAAGTTTGTGATGAAATTTGGCTCTTTGAAAGTATAAACATAATTTTTAAGATTGCAACTTTACATCATGAAGTCATTATATAATAATGTGTGAACATAAAAAAATTAGTTAATTTATATTGATTTTAATTTATTTATTATAGGCAGCTCAAAAATTAAATTGTCTTATAAAGGGTGTATCTATACAGAATCGTTTCATTTGGAAACAAAAATACTTCATTAATAAGGAGCAATGGACGATTTTCTTAGTAAAATTTTATGAACACCAAAAAAAAAAAAAAAAAGCAGGCACTCGATTGAAATGATAAAAATACAATGCGTTAGTTATTACCATAAATTTTTTGTATGCTAAAAAGTTATGATCATGGCTATATCTTAACGCATTGTATTTTTATCATTTCAATCGAATATTTTATTTTCTCTTTTTATGTATGAATTTGGTTTTATTTTATTTGTAAAAAAATTATTGCGATCCTTTTATTGAGTCTTTGGAGTATAAATCAAATTGCACAAATAATTTAAAGACCGAAAATCAGGAATTTCTTGTATACCATTATTGACTGATATATTTACAACTACAGCGAAAAATTCATTGATCATACTAATGGATAGAATTGTATTTTTAGCGAATACTCTTTAAGAAACTAGTTTCCAAGAATAAATAAAACGTTATAATTAAAATTCACATTTGTATAAGTTAAACCTACATCATTCAGTGCTGTCTTTACAATTACTTCTTGTTGATGCAGGCAAGTATCCCAACGACTGCATTGTAAAATGGTAGTGCAAACTATGTTCACGCGATCCATTAATATGATGCAGTTTCGAGAAGCATAATTTAAGATCACAAAATTGAGAGTATTTGTCACTCAAAATTTCGTGACCAACTCAATTTATCCTTTGTAAATAACTACATTGACACGCTTTCGAATTTTGGTTGTATGTAATTTAATACAGCCTTATTTAACGTGACTTGTAGTCGGTACAATTATGTTGTGCAGCTTTTTTGTGTACAATTATGCTGTGAAAAAGGGATCGTCTACAAAATATGATTATTTTTTTTAAAGTTGGTTTTAATCACTTCTAGATTTTTAAAAATGTCTTCATGTAACTTTCAAAACGTTCGGCGAAGTATTTTGTATGCAGTTTGTAGAGACTGAATATAAAGGTGGAAATGAAAATTCTATCATAATTTTTTGGGGGAATCAGCATTTTGCTTTTGATAAGATTTACTTTGTAGTAATCTGATATTATTACACTAATTGGATTGGAAACAAGAGGTAGAATAATTAAAACAAAGTTGTACTGGAAAGTAATGTTACACAATTTTACCATAAAAACAAACAAACAAATAATTGAGATTAAAGTGGACACATAACTTTCCTTCAATATTTCAATTTTTTTTTCACAAAACATTTTTTGGAGCAGTTTTTGTAGATTTCTTTCTTGTTCTAAAAGTATGGATTGAAGGATGTTTTCATATTGCTGTCAATAAACACCAAAAAGTACTGAAAAGAAAGGAGTACAGAAGACCATTTCCACTCATTATCAAAACAAAAACAATGCTACAATAATAAGTAGTATAATTTATTCTTAAATTCAATTCCTACTTAGGTCAACAAAGAATTTTTTTTATTTTAATTACTTTTTATCAAATAATTATCAAAAAAAATTGAGTATAAAAAAATTATTGATTTTCGCAAGAATTGAGCTCATATTTTTCCCCATTCATGTGAAATATATTGAAATCCTTGCATTTTACCGTCTGAGCTACTGCCTGCTGATATCAATTTTCATTACAAACTGCTAAAACTCTAAAATTATTAAAAATTTAGTTTAATTTAATTTGATTATTGAATTAATATTTGAAAAAACTGTATTAGCATCAAGTGTTATACACTACAAGTTTTATTTATTGCTTTTATATTACTTGTTAAACATTTTTGTCTAACGACCATTTGACGACTTGGTGACTCTATTTAAAGTATTAAAATTAATTTAATTTAATTAATGAATTAATATTTGAAAAAAATTGTATTAACAACAAGTGTCATCTATTACAAGTTTAAAAGAGTATTTGAATTCGAGTAGATGAATAAAAATTATTTTATGAAAGATTGAAAATTTGAACAAGAAATATATATATAGGGAGAGTCTAAATTAATAGTATAAATTGAAAAAATATAGGAAAACATTGAAAAATCAGATTTCAATGACTACCTTTTCAGTGTCGCACGTAAGATTGTTTTCTTCCCGTATACTTCCTAATCTAATACTATAATACGAGGAATGGTTGCCAAGTCGAAAATCGCCCCAGAATTAATAAACTCCGGTAAACTTGGGGGTCTAGGGTTTTTGGCCACGAGGAATCGATTAGCGCCAGTTTTGAAGCTCTACGGTCGAGCAGTTCGGAGTTACAGATAGGATATTTTCAAACTTTATTAGTTCGCCATAATGACTACTTAAATTTTCAAGCGGTAACGTGCTGCCATCTATAGCCAATATGGCGAACTAATAAAGTTTTATGTTTATGCTGTTATAGGTTTATAATACGTTTCTTATGTATGTATATATGTTTGGTTTTTCTAAATAAATTTGTTCAAAAATATTGAACTTCAACACACTTCAATCTTTACCTTTACTTTACCTTTGTATAGAACAGTTCCCTTTCCAAACTCTAACTTTGTTTAGAATAGTTTACAATGGTGCACTTTAACCGGTTATCTTTTCACCAATGGTTTCACAAATTTTCTTATGGCATGTATTGTTTTGATAAATCACAATTGAAAATTTAAATCTTCGAGTTAGCTTCGATACCTGTTTTCTCCGAGCGGAGCTCGGTCACCCGCTGGTGGTTTTTAAACAACAGATTGAAACAAGCTTTTTGGAGGAAGTAAAAAGAATGTTCAAATCTAACTACTGAAACCAGTTAAAGTAATTTATCAATAACATTTGGACATCGCAAAGTAAAAATAAAAAATAATTCTATAGAAATATAAATTTCATAATTTTTAAATATAAAGCGACAATGTTTGAACCTGCACCTAGATATATCTTTATACTTACTCAGTTATTTATGCATGTGTGTTTTGGAGATCAACAGATCGGATCATTTGACCTTGAGCTTTCAAATTCAGTATAATATTACTTTGTAGGGTGGAAAAGTGCAGAAAGGAGCAAATTATTGAAAAGTTATATGAAGTTTAATTTTTTAAAACTGATATTTTGGTGCTTTTTTGCTATACTTTCCAAAAATATTGCAGGACAAAAATTAATTTTATACCATTTTAAAATTTAAAAAATTACTTTCAGTAATTTTTCTTCTATTTTGATAATGTTTTTAAAAATATAGTTCTGCTTAAACTTTTAAAATATATTACATTACTATTCCTTCTGTGACCAGCTGATTGATCCTGAATGGTTATTGCATTTATTTTAATCAAATCTCTCATAGACAGTTTAAAATTCATGATTCCAACAAAAAATATTTTTAAGCAATAAATTGTATTAGACATTACAAGACGTTATTTTAATAGTTTTGCATATATTTCTTCATTGTGTATATACCATAGAGTTACTGAAAACGTTGCTATATGACTCGTCTGTCTTCTAACATATGTAGTATTGCAGTTTCACTTTCTAATCTTTACTAGCCGTCTTTAGAGACCGACTGGTTTTCCGGGGAGTGCAGTTGTATTTAATTTGAAATAGATCTTTAAAGCAGAAACTTTTTTGAGAGATTCCATCAACAAGCTATTTTTAAGCCCCAAATGTATAAAATAAGCTATGTTAGTTCTGTACAATACTCTTTTTAATGGAAACATATTTTAAAATTTGAGCCATGTTCAACAAGGGGTCAGCCGGCTGTCGGTATGTACTTTCAGAAACATGTGAACATGATAACTTGAAAATGCAATGACTTAAATATATCCAGTTTGGTATGGAATTTGCGACTACAATTATAGTTCTGTGTCAAATTTATGTTTGAATTGCTTAAGAAAAACGAGTCCAAAACATAAATTTCATTTTTGGATTCTTTAATCGCATACCAGGAATTAAGCTCGAATTAACACACTAGGGATTCCTCGATGCGTAAAAATGTCAAATTCATGCCAAGGAATTATATTTCTTAGCTATTGTACGTCAAATCCATGGAAAGCGTTTTTTAGTACAAAACCTTTATTAGAGATTAAGTTTTGGGAAAACTCCACCTGGTTAAAATTCTAAAGTGAGCGAATATTCAATAACTTACATTAAACTTATGATAGTTTTTTCATTTATTAAAAAGTTGCTCTAGAAGTCCACTTTATACTTAATGTTTTATGCATAAAGTGTGAATATATTTATATAAATATATTTTTCTTAAAATTCGTTGGTTCCTTTTAAAATTCCTGCAAATTCCAACAGTGAGCGATAAACAGATATTAGAATTGTTCTAACTTTACTGAATAAGACTATGTTACAAAAAATGTAAGATGAAATATCCACAAAACTTTTCTCTGTTTAAATATTGTAGAAATTAAGTTTTGAAAACTCTTTAAGTAAATTGAAGTTGCTTATGACAAATATGAGTGAATGCAAATCTCCATTGCGTGTGTAATTATTAGTAATACTTTTCTTGTTAAAACGAAACTGTAGTTCTAACATGAGAACTCAATCCCCCGGCAATAATTTAGCCTACCTAAGCTTTAGGTATATAAAGTAATTTTCGTACAAAAGAACTTTTCTAATAGCTTCAGTTTTTGTCCTGATAAAATAATTTCACAAACGTCAAATTCCCATTAGCATTTCCACATAGGAAATAAATATTAAAGTTTCAGACATAAATAAACCTTTTGTTTAATTTTTATCAAAGTGTATGAGATATGTGAAGTTTTTCTTCCCTACCAAAAGCATGTTATACTTATTGTACATTCAAAATCGGTTACAAAAAAAAGTGAAAAGCACAAGGCATTTAAAAAAAATTATATACTATAATGGAAATGCTACTCTCTAGAATTTAAATTAAATGAACATCTTAAATATAAAATTAATTTTTGTAACCAAAAAACATAGCTTAATTCTATAATTTATATATCGAAGCTTTTGTTTGAATGCCAAATACAAAAAATGTTTTTTTGACATTTCGAAGAAAAGAGTAAGATGGTTTAAAATTCTCTACTACTAATAAAAGAGAATGTGTGTGTCTATGTATGCTGGTATTCTGAAGAACAATTCTATATCTATACAATTTGATCTATACGAAATTTGGCATAATACTTTGAAGAATGGAAGCAGAATAGTGTTCACGTTTCAAACAAGATGACATAAATAGGCTTCACAATGAAAGGAACAGTATAGGGCTTTTAAAATAATAAACATATTTATCAAATTTGATTTTTAAGCTTACATTTCTGAAGTCATAAAGAGCCAGCCACATTAAATATTTAATCGAATACTTTAAAAACTTAATCCCAGCAACCCTGCTGATCTCTAAAAGAAGGCAAATATTAAATTTTATTAGAAAAAAAATCTCTTCGGTAGATTTAAATTAAAATAAGAATCTCATTTGGATCAAACGATTTTAAGAACTGTTAAGAGCTTCCAAAAATTATGAATCATTTGGTAAAACATAAATAAACTGCATTGCTAATCGAACTTAACCCATAACAGGAGGAAGGATATGTTGCGAAATTCTGATTGTATAATTCTTGGAATGGATGCAAATTTTAACTCTTATTCAATTCAATGTTAATTTGATATTCGACAGAAATTGCATAAATTTCTGTCGCAATTTTTTATTTCAGAATATCAAATCAAAAAAGCGTTTATCAAGACAATTTCGCTATGAAGATGCGGTGGTTAATAATCATTTTGTTTTGCTTGTTTCCGCTAACTCTTCAAAGTAAACAGAAGAATATTTCTCCGAGAACAATTGCTGAATTGTACCAAAGTGCTTTCAGATGTGCAGCTTGTGGTAAGTTATAGATTCTCAAAAATTTGTAAAGTATATACGGCGAAAGCAAATGAGATACATATTAGTGTAAAATTCAAAGGTCTTATCGAAGAAAAGGGTTTCCTGGCTTAAAATTTTGTCTTTACTAATCGCCTTTGAAGACCAGCAGATCGATGAGAGTAATAGTTATGTTTACCTCCAATTAAATCTCTTATATATTATATAATGTTTATGGTACCCCTAAGAATGCTTTCAAGTATCAAAATATGGCGAGAATGAAAAATGTCTTATTTTAAAGCGTTATACCTATTATTTTCATTGTGATTATAAACCATCCAAATAGAGTCAAGTCCAGTGACATCATAGTGTCTTTATAAATGTAGCTATATGAATAATCTGTCCTCTGATTTTCACAATACTGCAACTTCATCTTTTTATGCTTCACGTAAACTATACAGACAATTAGCAGAATTCATCTTTATTTTTCAGCAATTGAAGGAAATTACCTGTTTATTTGAAAGAAAAGAATTAAAATGGTTTGAATTTTCCTTCAAGAGGGAAATTATTTGTAGAAAGTTATTCAAAAATATGCTTCTAAAAACATTTCTAAACTTTAGAAGTCAATTTCATAAGTCTCGTAGAAAAGAATAGTTTTTTTTTTAAATTTTTTAGAATGGTGTGAAAAATCAATTTCGAACAATAATATTTTTTTGAATAATTGCAGATAAAGGTCAAAATTTCTCTTAATTTCTAATTAATTAAAATTCTAATTAGGATTTAAAAAATGGTTTTCTTTTGTATATTTCTTGCAAAATATATCTGTGCCTGATTTAGAAACTATAGGTCAAATGACCTACATTATCGAACACTAACAACTCATAGGTATGATACTCATAGGCTCAATTATGGTATCCGACTAGATCGAAAATGTACTTTTTGAGGAAATACCCAAATGTTATATTATGATATAAAAATAAAGCATTTCTTTTTTCCAAAATTCAAAAACAACTTTTACTTTTACTTTCTCGTATGTACTGTGCAGAAAAAATATAGTAATTATTAAAAAAATTTGAACTCAAGATTTTGACAAATCTTCAGGTTTTGGATCTGCTTGAATTTGAAAAGACACATTTTAGGAAAATGTCTGTCTTTTTTTACAAAGAAAACTAATAAACACCTTAAACAAAACGGTGAGGCCTCGGTAGCCTGGTTAGTAGAGCGCCAGTCTCGTAACCGAAAGGTCGCTGGTTCTGTCCTCGTCTTGGCCAAACACCACCGTGTTGGCTAATGGCAGTTGGGGCTCGTTAAATATGTCGCGACTGCAAAGTCCTCCAAGTTCCCATTACAAAACGATACCTCTGTGGTTATTGAATCAGAGATAAGTCGGTCTCTGATTCGGATCTAAATTCTGACTTGAAGATGGAAGACTGAGTGTATGAATGAGTTCGACCTCCCCCTTAAAAGGGTTGTGTCGAGTGTGTTCAAGCAAAGTCGTACTTTCACCTTAACGGTGCTCGTTAACAACGAAAGGCGCACACTACCGCCCTAATTCGAAAAAGCTCTGCTCATTCGGACTTGGCATAACCAAGTGGCATTAGACAACAGCAAAACGGTTCACATTTGGTATACGTTGTTTACACCAAATTAGCAATCTTCGATCACGTTTTGCAGTGAAATTTGTTCAGAGAAAGTCCGTATGTCTAGTTGTTCGAATAAAACTTAACAAGATAAATTAATAACTACGCAAGCTAGACATATAAAATTCGGAGGATAAAATTGACTTTCATAATGTAGACACCTGATGAATGTTGACTCAAATACAACAGCAGGTTGACTGTCTGTAGGTCTGTACTTTCAGAAACTTATAAACCTGATATTTCAAGAAGACAGTGACTTAAGTATATTTAATTTAGTATGAGATTTTAGGATTATGAGTGTAGTTTTGTGTCAAATTTTTATTTCAATAGGTTGGAAAGAACAAGTCTAAAAAAGGCAGTTTGTGGATATAATTAACCGCATACGAAGTATTAATCTTCCCACAAAGAATCAATAAATATCACATGATAGATTCACTGATGATGATGTCGTGTCCGTGTTAACATGGAAAAATAATGCAGTAGTTTCTGAGGGTAAAGACCCTGAGCACCAGAATACTGACTTCTATCTCAAATGATGATGACACACACACACATTCGCTTGCACAACCCCTTTCTACGAGGGGTCTCATTAACACATCTCACAGATAGAACACGAAGGAAAAATAACCATGCCCGAAAAAGGACTCGAACCCGGGACGCCCAGATCACGGGGAAGACGCGCTTCTCCTAAGCCAGAACGCCGGTGATAAATTCACTAAAAATGTTAAATTCATGTCAAAGGTTAATATTTTGTAATTGATGTACGAAAGTGCCATGCAAGGGCCAATATTATTTCTTTATTAAAAAGTATGCGAAAAAGGTTCGGGAGACACACCAGGAGTTTTTTTTATTTAACCCTTCACTTATCCAGATTTTCCTAGCTGTTGCTGTTCTGTGTTCGGTTTGGTACCGGAATTCAATATTGAGTGCAGCACATTGCGATTTCAGTGCAAAATTTTCTTTTATTATTTTGTTTAATGCGTTGAAAGCTAATATTTTATAATAATCTCTACATAGTATAAAATGAAGTCTCCTGAAAGCGTCTGTTTATTTGAACCACAAAAACTCGAGAAAATATTTAACAGATATTGGAGATTTTATACCATTTTGTAGAGCATTTATCGGGAAAGGTGTTAGTACTTAAAGTCGTATCAAAATAAAGAAAGGAGTTTTATAGCAGCAATTTTAATTATTCCGGGCATGCTGGAAAACCCAAAACTGCGCATGTACGAATAGTAAGAGCAAGAGCTGTGATATGCATATGCGATGCATTTCTTTGTTTACATTGTAACGTTCCCTTGTCCCATTCAAGATTAGCGACATATACCTACTGCTGCTCACAACCTATTAACGCTTCCATTGTTAGGCCGAGGTTACACGGCCTGCACCCGTCTGCAGACGAGCCACGTGCTGCCCTTTGACCCCTCTTGCGGTTTTCTGGTCTTCTTTGATTCCCGTCGACTCTACCGAAAATTTGTCTGTAAACTGCCCAGGCATCAAAGAGTCCAGAACATCGCAAGAGGGGTCAAAGGGGAAACGCATCCTCGTGGCTATGGGGGAGTGTGGTCCCCCAGTGGGTCGGAGGTCTGATTTATGACAAAATCTGTGAGGCGGAAGGTCGTGTAACCTCGCCTTTAAACGTCAGATTTCGAGATGGTGTATCCCCTTCTCCTATTGCTCGTATCTGGTCATTTGACCACACGTGAAGTTCATTGTGGGGATGGTACCTGTCCCTCCTTCAAAGGAAAGTTGTCTCACAGCTGGATGACAGGCGGTCCCTTTGTGAAGGCATATCACTGACATATATTCAAGAGCGGTTCGCTGCCGGGAAGCTTCATTGATGGTCATTGATCCCACGTCACGTGGGACCACAAATCAATAAAATTTTGGATGGACAATTGACCGATGGAAAGCTGACGTGGTCAAACAGAGTCTGAGGAGGTGGACTTTGGACAGCGATAAAGTGCTAATTGGCCTTGGAAGAGAAAAGAGACCAGTGGATTTTCGAACTGCGATTTTGGCGCTCCACCTTGGTAAATCCGAGGTTACACGACCGGCCGCCTCACAGATTTGGTCATAAATCAGACCTCCGATCCACTGGTGGACCACACTCTCCCCGATGCGTTTCCCCTTCTACCCCTCTTGCGGTTTTCTGGACTCTTTGATGCCTGGGCAGTTTACCGAAAAATTGTTGGTAAAGTCGACGGGCATCAAAGATGACCGGAAAACCGCAAGAGGGGTCAAGGGGGGGCCCGTGGCTCGTCTGCAGACTGGCGCAGGCCGTGTAACCTCGGCTTAACGGTTCTGGCTAAAACCTTGTTAGCGTCTTGTGGTTTTTTTCCTTGGAGTTAATGGAGGTCTCTTTCCCTGAACTTTTTTTGCGATAGTCCTTCAACCCACGAATGTTGTGTAAATAGCAAATATTTAACCTAGATTAGAACAAATTGTTCTTCTGTAAATATATAGGACTGTCAATAAAATATTTATCTGGAATTCCACCCTCTCATTTAATCGGTAGTGATCAAGTCATTACAACTTCTTAGTTCAAATCTCATTATGACCAAAAGAAGGAAATCCAACCTCGGCTGTAACACATTAAATACCAAGAAGCTTCGTTCTATAAAAAATGTTTTGTAGCTATTTTTGATCATTTCTAAATATGTTTGCTTGATGTTGCGTAAAATGCCCATATCATATTGGGTGGAGTTTAAACTTAAGTTTAAAGCTAATTTTTCTTCTTAGATGCTATACCACGGGCAATGCCGTGCGGGTACTACTGGTATATAATATATGTAATCATATATAATGCATAATATTTATAATAATATATAATATGGTAAATATTTGAGAAATTATGGGGCCATTTTATCTTTGCAGATCCTTCCGGTGAATCAAAGGTTATTAGTCGGAGCTGTTTCAAGCGTCTCACCTATCAGGTGTGTGATAATCATGTGAATAATTTGAAAATAATTTAAAGGCATTTAGATATTTCAAATGACATCGATATCATAATAACAATTGCCAAAAATATGAAAAAATAAAATCTGAAATTCTCAAAAACGCAGCTGGATTGATCTTTCCAAGACTTTCTCCCATACTCCCGAATAAAGATGTTATCCCAGAGAACACATTACATACCATTGGAGTACTATTGTTAAGAAATATTATTCCTCCGCATGAATTTAGTATTTTTGCTAATTTTATCTTTTGGCGAGTTATTGGCGGTTAATCCCTGACATACAGCTAATGGTGTCTTAAAATCAAATTTATGTTTTACACGCGTTTTCTCCACCCGAATAAATTTAATAATATAAAATAAATTGAATAATTTTGATAAAATAATGCGAAGGAAAATCAAAATATGAGACAATACTATATTTGTCTTTCCAAAATCAAATACCAAATTTGATATATTTAAGTCATAAAGCGTTTGAGTTTTCCGCTTACACGTTTCTAAAAGTACAGACCACTAGATGGTAAATCTCTCGTTAGATTTGATTGAAAATTTGTTAGGTGTCTAGATTACAGATGATAATTCTGTATATCGAATTTTATCTATCTAGATTTCTTAGTTGTGTAGTTATTGTGTTAAGTTCTGAGTGGATACGTAAAAGTAAGTTATAAAGCGATTACAAAAAGTCGTTAACGAGTAAGCATAACTTTAGAATCAGTCCTTTGTCAAAATTTCAAATTTATGTTCTCCAAAAGACTTATATGCCCTTGTTTGTTCATCGCGGTACAGCATCCAGCAATAGTCTGCCATTATCGAAGTATTCCATCTTCCATTTTTTTGGATATCCTGATAGAATTCTGAACAGCACCCACATTCTCAGGAGAGTAATCCAAAAGTGAATTTAGAAAATGAACCTTCAAACTCATGGAACAGCCTAAATTTTGATACTTCAGGAAAATGGAAAATTCTTATTAAGGAAAATGAACTACTTCAATGATGGCAGACTATCTGGATGCTGCACGGTGATGAACCAACAAAGGCAAGTAGACGGAAAAGCCGCCAACACAGCATGACTGGTCAAAAGAGAAAAAGACACAAAGGAAAGGTGATTTTTTTTTACATAGATCATCATTAAGACTGGTTAAAATTAAACTTAAAGTACATAAAATTAAGTGTATCAATATAAAATTTCGTGTACCAAAATTAATTTGTTACATTTAGGCTAATTTTGTGGTAGTTTTCACAAAATTTTTGCCTCCCCTCTCCCCAACGACTCTTGATGTGCTTGGCTATGATATTGTAAAGTATAAGCCATAAGTTTAATTAAATTAAATACATTTTATAATAAAAAAACCGTTTTAAATCTGTCAATATGTTTCATATATTTGATGTTTTGCAACACATTACAAATTTCGAAAATTGCGTTTTACAAAAAATCCTGACGTGATGGGAAAAAACTAATGTCATGTTCAGATTTAGCGTGAAAAAATACGTAGGAATCAATAATCAAAAGTTAAAAAACATGACTCAACCCTAAAAATACAGGCCTGCTTTATTAGTATAGATGATAATACCAATTCTAAATACTAAACTATTAAAATTTAAATGAAGTATTTACAACTGCTTGATAATGCTTTGGAAACTATTTTAATTATCTTTATTTACAGTGTGCGATGAAAGAAATCAAATGCTCTGCCTTTGTACTCGACGCCGATCCCAGATTCTCGGATAATAAAAATGAGAAAGTCTGCAAGATAAAGCATTTGAGCGAGCAGGTAAAATTTTCTATATATCTGTAAAACAAAGTTTATATCATTCTAATCGCCTTTTGTGTCTAACTGGTTTGTCGAATATACTGAATATATTTAGTTTTATTTTAACTGTTTAGATAAAACATTATGCTCTTTATTTCGGCAAATTATTAGACGTTAAATGCAGCGTAATTATTTTATTACTTATGTATAGATAGTATTTTATATTTATTTTGGTAATAAAGTATTATTTTATTTATAATTACTTAATTATTATAAATTAAATTAAGGAAGAATCCCGTTTGGTTTACGCTTCGGCAATAGTTTTTTCAATTAAAAGGTTTCCTGACCTTAATATGATCACTTCGTCTTCTAATTATACTTCGTATTATCCCAGTGTAAGCCTATTTTTGAAGACATACCTTTTTAAGAAATTAATATAATTAAGAAGAAGAAAACAGAACATTTTTCTTATTCATTTCTGATCAGAAATTTAAATAAATGAAAAGATTATCTACTCATTAAAATTTATAATCAGCATTCTTATGTATTATTTTTAAACTATCAATGAATTCAATTCACTTAGCAAAAGAGCAAATACATGGTTAACCAATGGATCATTCTTTCCCTCTGTGAAAATCTTCCGTTAATTTTCTTCAAGAAAATTATTTTCAAAATTAGTAGAATATTTTAATAAATTTTTACTTACATTTAAAAGATATAATCTCGAATATTATCTTTTTCTTTTTTTTAGTTTCGGAGGAATGTATATATAGTATACCTACTTTTATCGAAAGAGTCATTTTGACCATTCGAATAAATATTGTTATGAATATATATATTTATATTTAAATAGGTAACATCTTGATAGGGAAGCACATAGATACAAGTATAAATACATAAATAAGTATATGTTTGTAAAATGTGTCTATTTAAAAAGCAAGAAGAAAAAGTCAAAAGTCAGTCATATAGAAGCTATTATGTGTTATTAGTAAGAAGACGTGAGAATCAATGTTTTGGTGGAAGAATAAATGGTCTTGAAGATCTAGATTAAAAAATAAACATTCATTTCACTTTTTCTTTTTTCGAATAAACACAGAGAAACAGCCACACATCCACAAATATATTGAAAATATACAAAAAAAAAAAAACCCTAAACAGTGAAAGGGGTCATGTAAATAAATATATGTTAACTCATGGTTTAGTTTAGTTATATTAACGTCCCGTTTTAAAGCAACACAAGGGCTATTTTGGGACAGACCTCGTTATTTTGAGCCACGGTCAGATGACGAGGACGACACCTGAACTAGCACCCCTCTCTACACCACGCCATACTAGCTGGAGGACATTTGGCTTGACAGATTTAACGAGCAAGAAACCTCCCATACACGGCGATTCTTCGGTGGAATCGAGTCTCGAACCTGAAACCTTCCGGGCCCGACGCCGAGACCTTACTACTAGGCCACCGTGGCCCGTTGATTCATGGTAAACCTAGTGTCAAGAAAATTTCAATAATTGTAAAAAATTCAGATTTTATAAAAATGGTATTTTTTCAATCAAATCTTTTTATATAGTTCTATAAATGCTTTTATGGTTTTAATTTCTTTTAATTTAATAATTGGTTATTTCATTTCAGGTAGCGATATGCACATTTTTCTCAGAAGATTGTGTCGTAAAAAAGCAAGTAAGTGTTTTACAGCTAGTTTTTTTTAAAAAATTAAATCTATGTTGAATTTTTTTTCATATGCATTGCGTATTTATTGTGCTGTATCATACATGTGCAAAAAATAAAATATTTGTACAGAATGCTGTAAAAATGATGTATTATAATAATAATGATATATATTATTTTTGAGGGAGGTCATTTTATAGAGTATTATCGTACCTGACTCTAACATTTATTCAGTGTCTAAGCTTAGTCACTTAAGTTATTTAATTTTATTCATATTTTTTTATCCATCAATAATCTAACCTAATGACCTTTTTAGTGACTTAAATTTCTGGGAAAACGCAACGAAACATTATGGAAGAAAACTACTTTTTTACAAAATTTTTTTTTTCTTTATAAGAATTGTAATTTTTTTCTTTTCATCAATTAAAAAATATTATCAGTATTATAGTAAGTATTGAATGTTGAAGGATATTTTTCGTAATCTTGTTCTTTAAAAAAAAAAACATATTTTTTTTCAACAAAGAACGATTTTGTTTTTATTAGTTTTATCCTTTTCGCTACAATTTCAAGTTTACATTTAAGGGTTTACATATGACTATTAAATTTATACATTTAAAAATGTTTTGCTGAAGAAGCTATTAAAAAATAAGTTACATAAATATTTGTTTGAAAATTTGAGAGAGGCGAACTATTGCGAATCAGACGGTCGCCAAAGGTGGCTTGTTAGTGATAAATATTAATAACTGCTATTATGTATCATTCCTATAACTAAGCATACTTATTTAAGTATGATGTAAAAGTTTCGTTTATAAGGGTGATTAGCCATAATACATGCATAATAAATGTATATCCTTCAATAACGGAAGATAATTTTATTAACACGAAGAAAAAAAATGCGCAGACAATAAATATACAGCCAAGACGGACATAAGCAATACACAGCAGCACATTACAACAAACAGTAGCCTACAGGGCCGACCATCTGGGAGGTGAGGCAGGTGCTATGCACCCGGCTCCTAATACTGAGAGGGACCTCACCATAGTTAAACAGTAATTGACCCAATCATTAAAATTATTGACTTTTCCAGTATTATCTATTTTGTTGCCATTTCATCCCAAATGGTATCCAAGTTTGTCACTAAACTCTGGGGTCATGACTCGGCACCCGATCAGCATTCAACAGAGCTGATCGTAAAACTGTTTATCCAATTATTGAATTAAACTTGTTGGGAAGAAACATTACAGATTTGTAGAAATATGTGCATATAATTCTATGCTTTAAAATACAATTATAACGGTACATATATTTTTGAGTTTTATTTTCTTGGTATAAGATTTTTAAAAATGAGAAATCTTGCTTTACGGTATGCTTCAGGTACCATCTTGCATAAGGATTTAAAACTAAACATTTTGAACTTCATGAAAAAATGCTTCTACCAATCAAACCTTTTGATTAAATTTCTCATATTTGTAATGAATTTATTCAGTTTTCAACCACATTCACTTTTTAAAAAGATTTTTTAAATTCTGTCTATAATCTGTTTAGATAAGGCGTGTCGTTACAGAATTACTATCTGTAGCGCCAGAACTAAAATGTGTCTCTAAATAGAATGACCAAACTCTACCTTTGGCGACGTGGCAGACGTTCTGAAAACCCCTCATAACGGAAGGCGAATTCTATCAATTTTTCTTCAATCTGTGAGCGGTTCTCTTGCATTCATGTGAAGACCCCATGTTTATTTACTAAACGTAATTTTTATAGAATTAATTAAAATTTCTTTTCAAATTATTACTTGACTAATTCCTGCATATCTCATTTCAATTGAATTCGAAAAGTATTCGTTTATAAAAAGTTTCATACCTTAATGGATTTGTTATAATCCTTTAAAAACGTTGTAATTACAATAATTGATATAATTATTATTTATAAAAAATAATTTTAACGAAAACTACTGTTAGTAAAAGCTTGAAATTCACTACATCAATTGATTAAAATCATTGAGTTTTCGTTAATCGGCAAGATTATAATTTATATTAATTAATTTAGGAATCTTTATTCTACATTTTATGAATTATTTTCAATTTACATATGAAATTCTTGAAATACTTCCTACGTGTATATTTCATTTTTAGGAAGTACCAACAAGAATCGAAAAAATGAAGCGATGGAGACTCTCTAATTTTGTGGTATGTTCTATCTCAATTAATACTGAAAGCGAATACGCGCCTTCCTTTGCGTATGTAGTAAATCAACAGAAAAGATTCCTGGATTAGAAAAACCTAATTTTTCATTACATTTTGAATAAAAAAATGTATACAAAAGAGCAATATTTTTCAAAAAATATAGTTAAAATTATTTTCTTTAAATTCAAATAAAATTTTGCCCTTTTTTGGTTATAACTTTTGAAATTACTATTGCAGAAATAAATTTTACATATTAATGCCTTGTTTATACTTTGACAGTTATAAGACAACCAGTAAGCAGCGCATGCGCAGAGTGGGGTTAATTTATTTTCGTCACAATTTCAATAAATTGATTGAGGCATTCCATTCGTGTTTATAAATTGCCGTTTTGGAGTTCATGAATTAGTCTTTCATTGCGTATCATATTAAAACGATGAATATTTACACAAAGAAACTTGGTAATATTTTTTTTCAAAAAGGTCAGTAAACCTAAATTTGTTAAATTATTGAATAAAAATGGCAAATAAAAGGATGCAAAACAAATGTATGCAAACCTTTCCATTAGAAAGAACAACAACAAAAAAAATTGAATTTATTTATAAGTGATTAATTTTTTCCACACCAAAAAAAATTTGCCAAATTCTACATACGCATTCGCAATAAGAGAAATGCAATACAGCGGACAATTACTTACTATCGACTGAACAGTATTTTTCAACATTTCTTCGCATGCACTGCCTACTGGCTGTCTTATAATTGGCTGAGTGTAAACCCGGAATAAAATTAAAAATATTATTTTTCATTGATATCCATTTAATAATTATGTGTGTATGTTCCAATTTTTTCTTCTAATTAATAAAAAAAAACAGGAAAATAAATAGAAATGCATTTGATAATGACACTTTTCTTTGTTATTATGAAATTCAAATATTTTTCATTACTGCTACAAATAATTTCTTCTCTTTTTCAAGCCTATTGCTCAAATTTAAGGTGGGAATATTTTTGTACATTGAGAAAACTTCATCTTTGAAAACATATTTTCATCACTGTTTTTTATTTGTTTAAAATTTAAACTCCTTATTAATTCTAAAGCGATGATGAAGCATTTTCCTTTTTCCTGAATTTCTCAACAATACTGCTGTTTCAAGAAATATGATTGGATGCTTAAAAATAAACTTGTTCAATCCGATTCAATTCCAGATTATTTGCAATTTTATAAATTTTAAAGACATTGAATGACATGGGACCTGATACCATTAAGAGCATTCGTTTATTGATTGGATATTGCA
Source organism: Argiope trifasciata (assembly GCA_026543055.1). NCBI lineage: Eukaryota > Metazoa > Arthropoda > Arachnida > Araneae > Araneidae > Argiope > Argiope trifasciata. The sequence goes on from JAPMOQ010005572.1 coordinate 3,839,579, forward strand.
GATACAACACATTGATTTGTAGATGGGATTCAGTTTGTCTAAACGATATGAAATTATGAAAAATGATGCGATCATTATTTAATAAATGAAAAAAAAAAAGAATACAAAAATTCAAAAAATGAAACAAAAATAAGTTAAAGTTAACTCGTTTGCTGCAACAACATCCGTCTGACATGTGACCAGTTAGATGGTCCTTTCTATGCGATCTCCTAACTATAGTTGAAAAATGGTCAGCTAATAAGATAGAAGGTTTGGTACTATTACGTATTACCTGTAACTCATAGGCGCGTAATCCGGTAGTCTATGTGTTAAGAAGCTACATATAAAAAGTAGCATGGAAAAAAAATCAAGTAACCGAGGAGACCTTAAATACAAAATAATTACTTGTCAGCCATGTGTTTGTTTTAAAATAATTCATGACTTATAGTGGAATTAAGTATAATAAATGGGTCCTGAATGCATTATAATTGCTGAATCTCTGAAATCTCAAAACATAAGACCACATCACAATACCATTTTCCGATTACGGAATAGGTCTAAATTTATGAACCTCTTTAAAAATTAAGACCCAATCATCTTTTTTGAATATTTTGCAGACTTTCCCATGTTTTTTTTTTTTTTTCATTTTACAACTGATTAGAATATTTGTGCATGTTTAAGGTGTGGGATTAAAAATGTATTCTTTGCATTTTTGCAAATTTTAAGGGTTCTAAATACCATTGAATCTATTCTATTCATTAAATAAATGTATATTAAGATTGTATATTTATTTAATAAATAAAATAGATGAAATGCTATTAAAATAACATTATTTTAATATTTGTTTCGGTTCGTGCATTTTTATGAAATCAGAGGCATCAAGTTATAATAAGCGATTTAATTCAAACCAAATTCGCCACTAAATTCAAATTAAACTTTATAAATATTCCCACCGGTGCTGCTGTAATCCAAAAGCCTCTAATTAAAAATATGATAAGCATTTATTTTAAAAAACCTTATTTAAATATTACAATGAAATATCGAAATTAGAGAAAGTCGACATGTTCATGTGAATACAAACGCTGACATTCACAGAAAAAAAAGTGACATTTATTTGCCTTTCACAATATCAGATTTAAGATATAGAAGGAAGGATAAATGCATGTCTTTTTAGAGGCGCATACATTGCAGAAAAATATTGCATACAAAATTTTACATACAAACGCATAAAAAAATGTGAGAATGCATATAAATGAGTCCGAAAGTTAGACAAAAATCATTATTAAGTCAAAAATAAGAAAATTACATCATTTTAATATAAAAAAAATGCTTTTTTAATGTAAATAGATGCCAACCATAATTTTTAAAAACTTAAGTATGAAATATTTCAAAGTTAAAAAAAACTAATAATTGTAGAATAATATCCAAGGAAATTTTGAGAAGTGGATGAGATTCGAATACTGTGTTCCAGATAAATATATTATTGTTAAAGAATTCGACCTTTAGATTTACAATGAATTTAATAAAATAAGCTGGATAGTGAAAACAACGCTTTATTCCATTAAAAACATCAAGCACTGGTAGCAAAATAGTGCTGAAGCGTGCAGCATTTGCAGAAATTGACAATAGATAAATACACATATGCACAATAGAGCTAAGCATACATTTTCATAATGTGATAACACTCCAAAGAAAGAGTTAAATTGATAAATAAGAGTTAATTAACAATCGGAATCAAAATATTCCAGCTCCTTGCGTTTATGTAGGTTTTCAATCGGGCACGAAATTTTCCAGAAGAATCTTCGCATCTCTGTCTCTAAGAGTTAAAGGTATAAATCTTTTATTTTCAAAAATCAGCACTTGTTATAAAAAATTCGTCCCTTAATTCGAAGGTAATCGACTAACATCCATTCAAAATCTACTAAAAATCTATGCAAATCCATCTTGCTTAAAATAAGAAAAACAGTATTAAAGAGTCCTAACATCATAGAGAATCCTTAGAGTGATTGATTTTAATTCTTTTGTATATCGCTTTCAAATAATTATGAAAAATAGTTATTTTTATTTCTAAAGTTGACCGAATTAATTTCAATAAACTATATACTCATTTTAGTCAATTATAAGCAATTGTAAAATTTAAAAATCAAATTCCTTATTCTAATTTTGCATTTTTGATATTTCAGACTTGCCTTCAGCTCTTCAAAAGAAATAACAATTGTTCCGAGATAAGTCTTCCGTCATAGAAAAACAGATTGCGGATGATAATAACAATCGGAACTCACTGATTATATCCTTAAAACTTATCACTATGAATAATAAAAATTTTTTTTTCAAAAGAAACTATCTTTTTATTGTAATTTAGATAAGTATCTATTTCATTAAAATGTTATATGCAGCGAACTAAAAGAATAGAAACCATAAGAAACATAATTTTTTAGACATTTAGATTGTTAAATGTGTTAATTAATTAATTTATTGCTGCACTTAAACTTTTTTTATCTACAATCCGAAAAAGAGTTTTTATTCGTTATTTGCCAAAACGTTTTAATAAAAAATAAATCTATCTCAAAGCATTAAAAAAAAATCGTTTGGAACTTATCGGTATTATTCGTTAAAATATATTCTTACTTCACTTTCATGTTTTTTTTTCTCGTAATTTTTTGTAAATATGTTGCTATATAATAATTTTATTAAAAAAATTAAAATTTCTCGTGTATCCCGAAGATTTATGTATGTCTATAGAAATAAATAAGATGACGCACTAGAAATATTAAAAATAAGTCATATTTACATTTTTTTTTTCTATAATTTGCCTTTTATATTTTAATTCTTAAGTTCCTAGTCAAAAATAGCCGATGAAGTAAATTGCTTGAGGGATCAAGACAAGGTGGCTTTAATCAAAATAAATAATAATAATAATACGAAAAAATTAAGAATGAACTGATGTGTGGAATTTAAACATTATTTACGAAGCTTTTAACGAATGTGACGTCTTGTAGTTACCGGGAAATTTTCTGCGTACGAAGCTATATTATGAATTCGCAACTATAGATTACTCTCTCCAAAGTTTGGCTAATGATATGGGCTTGTATCTAGCAATTCCTCAACAAATTCAAAGCAGAGTTCGCCAAAGCTGATATCCAGTAGACTATCATCCATTCAATATCTATTAAAATTTCTGCATTAAATTATCTGTAAAATTCAATGACGAGGGGATTTACTTCGAGAAGAAACAATTTTACATATTTGTGACAATTTATATGGAAAGAATCCATAAAATATATTAGTTAGTTAATGTTTTTGAAAAACTATTTTATAGAATGGTTCTCCATCCATTCTTGAGAAAGAAAATTGCATTTTTTGATTGGTAAAACTGAAATTTTTTTGTGCTATCAACAGAAGATTTAGAGCCTAAAGCAAAAGGGTATCAGCACTGAGGAAATTTTGGAATTTTAATTAATTAAAACTTAAATTAAATTTTGGTGGGTTTTTTTGGTGATAGTTTCTAAAAATATGAAGAGAATAGATAATTTGTTGGAAAACTGAGTCAGAAGATTCATATGTTATAACCTTGGCGCCCACGCGCTCTGCTGACGTCAGTAGATATTCCTGCCGCCAGATATCGTAGATGCTTAAGAGATTTTGTATGAGACCGACGCATTGCTAAAACGTCGGAGGATGGCCAAATTAATGATCATATAAGCGCGTTGTAAATAATGCATGTAAATATTATCCATAATCATATTATGTCTGTGCCCTAGAAGAAATAAAAAAGGATTATACCGAAACTGCACTCTTTTTCTTCAAACCATATTTACAGAGATATTTTATAGATGAACCCGTGGCAGCAAAGGTAAGAGATTATTTACCTTTTATTTTATTGATTTTGGATTAGAAACTCAAAATAATTTTTAAATTAGACAATTAAAAACATTTTCTTCCAAATTATATCAATTTATTTAATGTGCAACTACTTCTTGAATTTTTAGTTTTTTAAAGATATTTTATGCATATTATGCAACAATATTTTCATTTTTGCAATAAAATTTAAACTGTTTTCATTGTTTTTCAAACATTTAATCCCATGCTTTTTTTCTATTGTTGAAAGCTAAGAAATGAAAATTCTCTTAGTTTGACAAATTTTTTGCCATAACAGCAATGAATATTTTTTTATTGCCCATCATTTTTTGTCTATTATTATTTTTTTGGGTGTGTGCAGCAACGAATGACTTATAAGGGAATGACAAGATGACGCGGTCTTTTTGACAAAAGTTCAAACACATCCTTACTTTACAATAGAGTTCGTATGTCGACGTATTTATTCATCAATTAGAAAATTTCTTCTTTAAAAGGTCTCGAATAGTACTTTCTTCAACCTGTGTCAAACCTAGATAAAGTTCATATGTCCTAAACCTATATAGCTATAGCCATACCAAATCGATAAACTAAGACGACAAAAACTCCGATATCTACATTTTTAAACAAATGTTTTTTTTTTATATAAGAGCTTATGTTTTTTGTTATATAAGAATATGTTATATATGAATAACTTATGTTTTATAAGAATATGTTTTTTGACATATTTTGATGATATAAGAACTAAAATGAATAATGGTGTATATATTTTTCGTCAGTAAATTTCAAATATATAAAACGGTTGTTAGATACTTCATTGCATTGCCATATCCAAAGACCTAATAAGGCGGTAGACAAATGAATTGTAATTTGCATTAATAACACACACTTTTATTTTCTTTTAAATGTTTACATTTTAATGAGAATATAAACATTTAATAAACATCATTATAAAACAAGTAAAGTAGAGGTTATAAAACAAGCAATGTAGAGGTTATAAAACAAGTAAAGTAGAGGTAAACTGCTTTACACCTAAAGTAATTCAATATGCTATTCAAAATAAAAACCTGTTTGGCTCGGAAGAATATTTACATAGAAAAGAAATTATTTTTCTCATATAGCGTTAAAAAACATTTTAAGCTGTGCTCTAATGTCCATATCAATAGCCTAACATTTAAAAAAATTAACAAAGCAACATTTCATTACATATTTAATGAAAATATAATACAACATAAACGCTTGAAGCAATATAGATAAAATTTCAAAAAGTACGAGTATCTATAATTTTCATACTTTAGATTCATTGATAAACAAGCTTAACTCCCTTAAACGTTAAAATTTAAATTTACAATTTGTAATGACTATTACTTGGGTGTATATTAATAACTTAATTCCGAGACAAAAGTGCTCGAGATGTTCTGACAAAATTAAGAATTAAGCTATATAAATTTTTCACCATTACTTAATGCTTATACTTCCTAATAATTTTCGATTTTAAGTCATACGCATACAACAATAACACTAACCATCTTTTTATTGTTTTAATTTACGGATCTTTGACTTCTTTTGCCATCGGTTGTGCGCTATTTCTAATAAAAATAACACAAGGGAGGAAATATAGCCCATGAAAAGAACAAAGAATATGCCAGAAAGAGCATTCATGTCCAGTTTCGTCACGGCATCGGTGTGCTCTAACGAATAAGAAATCCTTACTTCCTGTGGAAAAGCCACGTCACGAATGAATTTTTCATACAAACCTGCACTCACTATGCGGAGGAGGACTGTGCTAAAACGATCCATGCAACAGAAACCTTTCTTCAGAAATACTGCTGTACTGGCAACGTCCATTAAATCGTCTGAGATGAATTTTGTTGGACCATGCATTATTTGAAACAAGGTTTTCGAGCCGACGACCACTCTTTTATCTCCAAAAGGTTTCATTTGGTATTCTGCAGGGACGTAAGGGTCATGATAGTTTTTTATCGCTAACCCAATGGTTCGCAAATACTGTATATTGCTTTCTATTAAAAAATTCGCTATAGTGTTTCCTTTCAATAACATACATTTGTACTTTCTCGACCCCAACAGTGGTGCTAGTTCCTCAGCGGTCCGAACAATATGTCCCTTGCGTTCCACAGTAAGAACAGATAAGATAACAGATGTGTATATGAATCTAAGAAGTGTGTCCGAAACTAGCAAGAAACCATCTAAGACTCCAATAGCCGTGTTTGACCCTTTTTGTTTTTTTGGTCTCTTATGCTCTTTTTCATTCGAATGATTTTCAAAGTCTTTTTGTTTTCGAACTGTTAGGCAGTGAAAGATAAGAGGGATCAAAGTGAAACAAATGGCAATAGCTATCCATATGTAGGCAGAAAATGGTCGTATCAGAACTGTATATTTGGGCAGAGGGCGTGGCAAATCCGAAGCAAAGGTCTTGTAGTCAGCATAATAAGGTGCACTCATCTCTGCTATTTGAAATACTTCTTCGGTAATGCCTAAATGTGAGACAGTCAAGTCCACTTCTCCCCTCGCCACCATTCCTTTGACACCTGTCCAGGTTCCGGAGGCATCCCTGAAGCCAAACTGCTGGCCGTCTGTTGGTAAGAGAACAGTGAATCTGAAACCCAGTCTCTCAGCTAGCACTTTGAGTAATTCTCCTTCTATTCCCGAGATATCGGAGATATTTTTAGGGTCCTTGAATATATAATACGGCCAAACATTTACAGCTGCAACTTTCAAGTGTTTTGGGAATTCCATTTTCATTAATTTGAATTGAGTAATATATGGTGGGAAATTATATATTTCTTCGTGCGTCTGCTACTTGTGTTGTAAGAGATTTTTTTTTTAAAAGAATTTTCTTCCTAAGTACTTTGAATGGGTGTAGAAATTTCAAGTGTCACTTTCAAATGATATATTTCCAATATGTATCTCTAATTTGTCGAAATTTCTTTCGTTCTTATTCTGCTTTTCTAGTTGATTAAAAATATTTTTGGTGCTTTAAAAGATAATTATATTATATAGAGAAAATCATGCGGTTTTCTTTCTTTAAATCTTCATACATGAAGGAATTCTGAAAAAAATCAATAGCACTAATAAATGTCAGTGAAATTGTAAGAAATTATTTGGCTTATTTAATATGAGAAACATGAAATTTTAACAAAATGTTATTTTTCTAAGATGGAAATTTATTTATCAACAGTCATGAACGTACTGAAGCAATTTAATTGCAATATAAAAATATTATAATTAATAAAAACAAATTTTTTCCCCATAATTTCTGTCCATTGTTGTATAAAACCGATTTAACTGTGCAAAATTATATGAATATATTAAATATCCTTCAAACATTTAAAAGAAGATTATATAAAATCTCTATAAATATGAAAAGAAATTCAACGAGGACTAAACTTTAACTATTAACTATTAACAAAATTTTAAGCATTAAAAATAGGCAGAATATTGGACACACAAAATATTTATTATTATTATTAAACACATTTTCTTACAATTAGTTAAAAGTATTTGATATCAGAGAAAAATGAATGGAAGCTTTTAGAGGAAAACCTTAATTTTGCTCCATTATGAATTATTCTTTCATTTACCGGACTTAAAATTATTTTCTCAGACAATTAACAGATATCGAAATTTAAAATACTACAACAAACAAGATTGCTTTTTGTGTCACAACTTCAAAACTTTACAAATATTTTCTTAAATATCCAATGTGATGAGAAACTTTCATTCAAATAGAAATCTATCCAAAAAACTCGGATCAAAATGTTATATTTCGCAACAGATAACTATCGAAATAATTTCTGAAGTAACAATAAGGATACAATGCTATTATCTGATCAGTCCTTTAATAATTCAATATTCTGACGAAACAATTTCCATCTAAACAGAGCAGAAATTGAGAACTCTGAGAACCCGATTTTGAGATTATATGGTTTCCATGTAAGATACTTTAAAATGCTACGACAATCCTCTTATAAGGATTAAAAATTATCCCCATTAGATGCGCTTCAAGGGATTCAAGATGAAAGAAAAATTTTATAGTTATGGATAATGATTTTTTGTATATACATTGGCACAAACAATTGAGGATACACCTTACTTTTACTTGATAAATCTAACTTTCAATCGAAATAACACATTAACTAGAAGTACAAATGTACTTTTATTCTTAGACATCAAAAAAGGTTTAATTAACAGTAAAGATAAAAAATAAAATCAACAACAAAATTCTAAAAGAAAGATTTTCAGAAGTATTTCAAATAAACATAAGCAGATTTTTACCTTAGAAAATTGAGGATACACAAATGAAATTTTTGTTTCAGAACTACCAGTTTTTTTTTCTGCTTGCTACTATCATATTCTAAATTTGGGCAATTTTATCTTAAACTTTTTCGACTGTTATTTTTGTCTTTTGAAATTGGTTCTGTGAATTTAAATGGAAAATATCGCCTCGGAAAGAGACCAGTATTAATGTAAGAAAATTTATATTAAGGTTATTTAAGAAAGGAAAATCTTATCATGAAATAGCTGAAATTGTCGATAGAAGCCACTTGTGTGTCCAGAAAATCATTGGAAGATTTAAAAGCGATGGAGTAATTGAAAATAAAAGTGGAAGAGGAAGAAAAAGTATTTTGAATGATGTAGCCAAAAGGAAAATTTTGAAGGATATCAAGATTGATCCTAAACTAAGTGCAGTCAAACTAGCTGCAGAAACTTCTTGAATAATGGGCAGATGTGTTAGTGCTGAAACTGTGAGAAATGTAATTAGACATACTGGATATAACAGTCGAGTAGCTCGAAAGAAACCATTTATAAGCTTACAAAATCAGAAAAAGCGTTTGGAGTTTGCAAAAATCATCAATTCAAGACAGATAACTTTTGGAAGAAAGTTATATTTAGTGATGAAAGTAAATTCGACATTTTTGGTAGTGATGGTCGTCGGGGCGTTTGGAGAAAGCTGAACACCGCTTTGGATCCAAAAAATTTCCATCCTACAGTTAAACATGGTGGTGGCTCCGTCATGGTTTGGGGTTGTATGGCTGAAAACGGGGTAGGAAATTTAGTTTTTATAGATGGTATAATGGATTATCAGCTTTATATATATATACTCCACAACAATCTTAAAGAAAGTGCAAAAAAATTGGGTTTAGATGGTAATTTCATATTCCAGCACGACAACGACCCCAAACATATGGCACGTAACGTCAAAATGTGGTGTCTTTTTCATTGTAAACAGCAATTGCACACACCACCACAGTCTCCTGACATCAATGTCATAGAAAATTTGTGGGCCACACTCGAAACAGCGGACCAAAAACCCCAAATTTGAAACGAAGCCCATTTAAAGCAAATGTTACAAGAAGAATGGGATAAAATATCTCCAGATACCACCAAAAAATTGGTCGAATCGGTACCAAGACGTTTGGAGGACATTATAAAAGCCAAAGGATATGCAACCAAATATTGACACTGTCTTTGTATATCACAAAAATTTCATTGGTGTATCCTTAATTTTTTGAGGTAAAAATCTGTCTATGTTTATTTCAAATGCTTGTGAAATTTTTAATTCTAGATAATTTTTTTGTTAATTTTCGTTATTATTACTGCAAATTAACCCTTTTGTTACGCGTGAAAATAAAAACACATTTTCTCTTCTAGTTAATGTGTTATTTCGATTGAAAGTTGGATTTATCAAGTGAAAATAAGGTATATCCTCAATTTTTTGTGCCACTGTATATGGATTCAGTTTTTTTTTGAAATCACACAAATGAAATATTCAACTGACAATTTTTCAAAGCTATTATAGCTATAACTAGAACTGAGTTAGGAATTTGCACTTTCAGTGATTGCCTGATAGTTTAAAAATTAAACATAATAATATGTTATTTTAGTAAATGAGATTAATCTATTTCAGACAGTTGTCGTATCAGGGAATTAATAGTTCTTTATTTCTACCCGTTCCCTGTTAACAGTTTTTTATGTATCATTTCAATGGCACTTATCACTACTGTTCCACACTATTTTTATTATAACCAGGCAGTTGAGGTTTATTTTAATGTATGAAATCTCATTAAAGGAGGAAATATCTAATAGCTTCCATATTATTTTAAAGTGTTAATATTTATTGCTTATTAGATGCTTGAATACTTTTGAGAAACAAAATTATTTGAACCAAGCTGTTCAAAGCCCTGCAAGTTGGAAAACGCTTCAACGCATTTTTTTCCCATCTTTATTTTAAAAATTCTATAGAGTTTTGAAGTGCTTAAAATTAAAAAAAAAAATTACCTCGAGAAATTGATACATCTCTGTTTAATAATCTAGTTATTTTTAAAAAGTTTTTATTACTAATAAGCTGTATTTAATATATATAATTAATATACAAGCTTTATTTAATATATATGTTTATGTGATTTCATTATTTTTAATTTTTTGATTTAGTTAATTATTTTATTTGTATGTCTATTATTTTGTAAACAACCATATCCGAAGTTGATGTAAAACTGATGCAAGCAGGCACCTCGCTCTCTCTCCGTTAGCGGCAAAAGGTTTTATCAGGTGCGCTCGTTGACAGCAGCATAATTCTATTTTTCAAATATATAAAATATTTAAAAAGAATTCGATGTTTACGTATATAAAGTAATAAAGATTTCATCAACCTTAACTTCCTTAAATTACCTAAGTTATACAAGTTTTATAAAAGAAAAAAAAGAATACCAATTTTTCTAAATATTTTCATATCTTTAAGTTGAGAAGCGTATTTATAATTTTATTAAATAAATTATCACTGAAAAAAAATTATAGGGAAATGCAAAAAAAGCAACAAAACAACTTTAAAAAATTCTTATGCTGCATTAGCTCCTTAGTTTCGAACCCTAATAATATTGAGAAGAAAAATATCATAACCTCTCTAAAAAGATACTGTATATAAAACTATCTTATTCTAGAATTGAAATACTCAAATAAAATATACCCTCCCCGTCATCACAAAAAAACTCCCTCTTCACTAGAAAAATTACTTTAAAATCAGTTTCCTTTTTCAGTTCTCATCAATTAATGCTTCATTTTCTTTTTCAATTTTAGTAAAACAGCATATTTTTTCTGACATCCAAAACAAAATCATGATTGATAAATGTTTAATAACCACAATACTATCAGAAATACAAAATTAATTAAAATAATATTCTACTTATATCATACCTTAAATCACAATTTATCAAATTATTCCTTCTTTAATTTCAAATTAGTAAATAAGTTTACGCATAGGGCGTTGAATAGATGAAACCATACAATACAAGACGTACTCATTTTAACACCAAATATTATCTGCGAATATTCTAGTTCTACGTTACTTACTATCTACTTACTACAGTAACTTAATTAGGAGAAATATTTGTACATTATTTTTCCAAAAATATTAAGAAGGCAAATATACATCAACCCAACGTTAAACTGACAATAATTTTTCTTTTCATTTGTTAAAAGCTTATTCTTCCGTTTTATTTGATATTTGCTGTCCAAATATATGTTTTTACAGATTTATTTACCTTAGACATAGTCATTTTCTTTTTAATATAGGTGGGTTTCAGCTATTAGAATAAACAAATATGAAAATTGCCCTAATCTCACGGAACGAAACTATGTTTGTAAGATAATTATTGATCACCGGTAATACCAGATAAAAGTTTCTTAGGTTAAATACTGAGGTAATTAAAGTTTTAAAACCTCTTAAGTAAATTGAAGTTCTTTATGATAAAATGAGATTTTAATGGTTCATTTGCGTTTACAATTACCAAATAACAATATTATTTGAATGAGATGACAATGCTGTAATACTATTTAAATTTTGATAACTTACAGATTTAAAAAAATATTTTCTACAAAGGTATATCACTTTTCAAATTTCTAGTTTCAGGTATATACAGAAATATACCTGGAACTACAAGATGTTGAAGATTTCCCATTAGATTAAATAAAGGTGATATTTCCCTCTAGACGCATCACCAATGGCAAATCATATATCTGTAAACGGAGTCTGTAATTATTTAAGCTGCTACCAATAAGAGTTAATATGTGTCGTCACAGTGTCAAATATTATAATTCGGGGTGACCACGTCACCTGTAAAGATATAGCAAAATGAATTTCTTAAGTATATATACTCCCATGGGAGGGCATTACGATTATGTGGATGAGATGGTGTTTTATATAAATAAGAAATTTCTTTCGCCCGCTTATTAGTACAGTAATGATATTTATCTGATCTCCCCCGATGATGGTGCTTACCAGAATTAGGTCAGTGATGATTGTTGGACTTTACCCACATCTAAATTACCCGAACGACGGTTAATCAGATAAATGTAGATTTCTAGTGAAGTCGAGGGTAACTCCATTTTGATTATACGTATAGTAGTCACAAGAAACTAGAGCAATTACATTTTAAATGCTAATCCTTCGTTTGGACGAGTTTTATTTCTAGCCTTCTCCTGGCATTTTATTATGCATGGCATTACATTTGTCTCTGATTTATTGAAATTGTTACAGGAATTTCTCTTCAAAAGCAATAATCGTTATAAAATAGTTAATTGAATCAATAGATTCAACCCATTAGTCTGCTGCTTCACAATGTTTCAAACTCAATAATCAAATGCATCGTCACTTTTTGATGTGGTTAAGTGTAAATTATAAAATATTCACTGCCATAAGCATAAAACATCTATGCGCCATAAATTATGATTGATACTCTTGTCAATAATTTTTCTTAACTTCTTTGGTTGTTTGGCATTTAAGTCTGTTAAAATCTAATGGCTTTCGATTTATCCAAAGTTTCATTGTGCATCAACTTTAATAACTCTTTTTCCATAAGTAATTCATGTACCATAGACAATTTAATGGTTTGTGTGAATAATCTTCTCTTTTTGTTCTTAGTCGGCGTCTTTTGTGAATATCAAAAGCTTATTTATTGTCTTAAAAAATTATGGATTTTATATAAGTTTCAGAAGTCTGCTAACTCATTTTGGTCTTGCGCAATAATGTAGAGAGTAGAATATTTTAATCTTAAGATATCTTGAACGGCTTGAAATTAAAAGACTTCTTGATGCTGACTTTATATATTAACTATAAAAATTTATCTGGTTTAGTTAAAAACAATTATCATTGCAAACCAAGTCATAAAGTACGTGATAAGTTAAGGAAGTTTTTTTACTTGAAATTAATTATTCAACTGAAAAACTGCATCTGTTGCCGATACTCATCAATCAAGGCATTTGAAACTGTTTAGATTTATAATTTTCAGCTCGTAGTTCATTTAAAAAACTAACACACGAAAAGCAATCGGTAATACTAGTTTTTGGTCCTTCATTCAAAGACATGTAATTTGAAGAGTAAAAAGAATTAATAAAAGCCTAGAAGGCTCAAATCTTTTATTTAATTATCTTTGAATTGATTTATCATTTTGAATATATAAAAGAATATTTTAATAAGTTTTGAAAATTTTTCATTATTGTTATAAGAAAATAATTGCATTACATTATGATAGATATCTATATAAAAAAGAGCATTGCCTATTCCATTGATTTATTCCATTTTACCACATCAAATGAAAAGAATATTGCATAGTAGATTGAAATACAATGCGTGTTCAGAACTATTAAAATTCATGTCAACAACGGCCGTTATTTTCCATAGTTTCTGTTACTCATAAAAATAAATCCACACACAAAAAATCGCATGCATCCCTCAGTTGGCAGCTATTACAAAGATTAAAGCAATCATGAATTCAGATTTTCCTCATAATATCCAAAACAATATGAAACTACACTCTCAGTTTACAATAATTTTAAAATATCTTTTCTTCGCTGGAATTGATTTTTCCAATATGAAGCAAAGTGGTGACGTAAGTATAAATATGAAAATGAAGTCTGCTGTGAAATCATTTCTAGAATTCAGTTGCGTTTTATTCAATACCTACACTTTGTTTATTAGTTTTTATGCTTTCCCTTATACCTCGACTACATTGAAGGTGACTGCAGTCTCATTGAATTTGATTCTACTTCTGTTCAGACTATCTCTTCTTTTCGGAAAGCTACGCATACTGAAAGTTCTCTCCAGCATTTATTTGTTCGACAGTGCACATGAAAAGATGATGAGATCACCTTTGAGAAAATACGCCATTATTGCTTGTCGAACATGCGTTTTGATACCGGTATTAATTGCTGTTACCTCTATTGCTATAGTCTTGTATGATTTGAAAAGCCACTTAACTGCCATGACAATGATCCAGTTATTTTCCGGATCGGAGTCTATAATTCTGCTGACCTTTGTTTTCTGTATTCACCAGACAGCATTCATGCTTCATTTCTTTATGTTCCCAGGATTGGCGATGACTCTTCTTAGTTTCGTATATCTGACGTATGTTAAATCTCTTGGAAAACATCTTGCATCGATACGTTTCACATTATTGCAAGACTTTACCAAAGAAAATGTTTCCAGAGCTCTGATAACGTTCACCATGGCGAAAAAGATTAATTTGGAAATCGAAAAAGCTTTCTCCTTCATAGCTTTTCTAGCTTATGTTCTTTCATTCTGCACCATTCTTAACCTGGTGTGCGTGATTTCAACTGGTTATCTGTCAGCTGTAGAAATAATCAAAAACGGTTATACTATCAGCGTCTTTTCCTGGACAGTGTGTTGGTTCGTTATTCTGACCATTTGTGGCTCCAAATTAGCAGGGACAGAAAATTTTATCAAGAACATGAGCCAAGAGATTGTTTCAAGAAATTTCATAGGGAAGCTGGAGAAAAATAAAGAACTGATCCATCTGTATCTGTTCAGTTCTTGTACCAAAGTAGAGTTGCGATTCACCGGTTGGGGAATGTTTGATGTCGACAAGAGATTATTTCTCACAATCTCTGGCATCATGGTGACTTACGGAGTCCTCCTAGCTTCGGAATTACAAACAGAAATGTAAAAAGAACTTCGACATCGTAAGTAATATCATTTTGTAGAAGTGATGAAAAATAGTTATATCATCAACATCTTTTTCTGGACGGTGTGCTCGTTTATTCATCTGAGATTCAGACTGATAGTGACCGAAAACTTTATCAAGAACATAAGTCAAAAGATTGTTTTGAGAGAGTAACTGATCTATCTATATCTCTCCTGTTTCTCCACCAAGGTTGAAATAAGATTCACAAATTGGGAAATTTTTAATGCCAACAAGAGATTATTTCTCACAATATAAGTAATCATAGTGTTCTACAAAATTCTCTTCGCATAAATATTGCAAGTAAAAATGTTAAACATCCTCCACATCGTGAACAATAACATTTAGAGCTTTCTTTTATCTGATGATTTTTAGTTAAACATTACTTAAAAAATGCATGGATTGAAACCTTAGAATTAACAGTTAATAAGAATGAAACACACATATCTTCGCTATTTTGCTTTCCGTTTCAAAGAAGAATTTACTGGGACCAGACACTTTCAGATATCAAGAAATTGAGAAAGAGAAGTATGGTTTTCAAAACATTTGAGATTAAAATAATTCTAAAAACAAGAAATATTCAAGTGTTCTTGTTGGATAAAGAAAAGAAATGCATCAAGATTCTTCAAGCTGAAACCAATAGTCAAAAATGCCCCCTTTAGAATATATAATCGTCCACTAACGTCTGTAGTGCTTGAAGTTGCAAATACCCCATCTTTCTCTGAAGTAAAATCCCAATTTTCTACTTTGATCATCTAGTAACTCAAATACTATATATATAAAATTAAAATTGATTGATTCATCGGTGTATGCATAAATCTAAGATGGAAAATTATTAGCATTGGAATCCTAATTTTTGTATTATATTTATATTTTTCCAGCTGAATTGGGGCGAAGTTAATAAGCTGAGGTCTGCAATTTTTATTTTTTTTATATTTATTAAACTTTTTGTTAGTTTCTCACTACTGATTTGAAACTGACATTTGAATTATCTGTTTTCATTTCATAATTCCCGAACCTTATGGATAGAGATTATCCCATTAAAAGAAAACAAAATTTTTAACTTTATTACTTATATATGTACATCTAAAGTGTAATAAAATTTAGTGTATTAAATAATATCTTTTTTTACTTCTTAAGGACATTAACAATGAGCATAACATTGTGCATTACAACTTTCTTTAATTAATATATACACTTATACAAGTTTAGCATCTGAAAAATAGATTTTTATAAAATTATTTGCCAAATCTGTCGAAAGGTTACTCGTCTATCAGTCGTATGCTTATAACTTGATAACTTAATACGCAATGATTTAGATAAAGGAAATTTGGAACGTGATCTTGTGACTACGATTGCATTTAAAAGATTACATTATAGTATCCTAATCACACTTTGGCAAGATAAATTCAATAACAACTCTAGATTCCCGGCAAATATATAGATTTCGTAACTATCATCCTCCAATGCTACCAATTCTTGGTCTTTTGCTTTCACCCATGCCTCCTAAGATATTCGTGACCTCAGATAAGATTTGCAAATTTATTCGGGGAAGGGAGGGAGGAGACTTTTACTAGAGATCATGTGAATTAACTTCGGAAAATTATTCCCTTTGATTTTTGCATTGAAGCAAATCTGCTGATTTCCATAGTACATAAGCGCAAAGAAAACAGTTTTCCAGCAATTGCAATGTCTATGGATTCATATGTAGCCTGTACTTATTATTAAAACGAAAACTGCCAACATTATCCCGAATCTTCTTTATGTGCATGCATACAGCATTCGATGTTCAATTATAATGTTCTGAAAAAAGATCATCTGTGAATGGAGAAGAAACCTGGCATGGATTTTGCGACTTTTGATGACTACAAATTTAAAAATTCAACTTTTCCTAGCAAAACCAAATTTTTATTTGAAACCTCAATATATTACCGAAAGCTGAATTAAATAATTTAGTTCAATAAAATTACAATTCTTGTCCGTTTTAAAATGAAATAACATTATTTGATAACTATACGAACTTCCAGTTTTCAACATTCAAATATCCAGTCTTGTACTAAAGACGCTTAACAATATTTTTATGCATATAAGCATCTATTAACTTCTTTCAAAATAATATATACAGTAAACTCTCGCTATAGCGATACCCGATACAACAATAACTCCCTCTACTACAATAACGTTTTGTGGTCCCGGTGATTTTGCATATAAGCTAATGTTAATCTCCCCTCAATATTGCGATATTCTCTAGAACAATAAACCTCTGTAAAACGATTTTTTTTCAATCTAAATTTCAGTATTATTTTCTCCCTTTATAATAATATTTTGATTTTCAAATGCTTTTTTTTTCGTTTTCTTTTGTTATTTTTTCCGTCTATTAAGACTCATCGTGGATATTCAACTTATCCCTGAATAAATAGCTATTGTTCAGATTTCAAAACAGATGAAGACCATCCTTTTGGGAATTGGAGTGGGTGAGGGGGGGTGAAGTGTAAATGTATGCCTAGTCTCATTTCCCAGTAAGCTATGGAATTCTGATAAGGTTTAAGGACATCTGGACCTGTCTGGTCACCTTGTCAAAGAACAAGTGCCCTTTGTTAGAGGAACAGGGGGAGATGGAGGCGGGGTGTTGTTAAGTGAAGTCTGAAAAGTGAGTTCAAAGGTTGTTTTATAGTCTTTAACGATTTTGAGTTCTACGCGAAACATTTGGTTTAAACTTTTCTTTCTTTCACGCGATATTGTTCCCTAAAGGCCTTATCACACGGTGAAATGTCACCAGCACTTTTCCGTTTCTACCCTCAAAAACCGGTCAAGCAATCGTCAACTTATTCGAAAATTGGTATTGGTGAACTTAACAGTTAAAAAAATGAATAAACAAACAAAAATATTGGATTATTTTCAATAAAAAGTGTTTTCAGGTATGTGAATATTTCTGTGCTTATTTTCTAAATTTATCTTATTTATTTATTTTTTTAGTATTTAAACCACTATTATAAGTATTTTACAAATTAATTTCTTCTAAATATAAACTTAAAAGTAGTATGTTATGCACCTTAAACTAATAATAATAATAATAATAAAAACTCTTATTAAATGCTCAAAATATGTGGGCCCTCGATATAACAATATGCCTCTCTACAACAATATATTTATTTGGTCCCTAAAATATTGTTGTAACGAGGTTTCACTGTATATATATATATATATATTTGGTCAGTTCGGGTATACAGAAAATTATCAATATTGATGAACATACCATATCCAGGTATATGGCCGCAATTGAAAGATGAAAACGATAACGATTAACAAAGAGGTATAACAAAGACTTAGTGAAATTCCATCGAAACTATGCATCCATATAAACGATTTTATGCATGTGTGTAATGAGGCTTACAAATTAATTTCACGTGAACGTTGTTCAAAAAGTAAATTAATTCATATAAAATTAAAATTTTAATTAATTTATTCAGGGGAATTGCGCAGGATTATACGGTTCGGGTTAGTAAATAAAAATAGTCAAATTCAACCCTGATTGAATAATTGTGATTTTATATTGTGATACAGCTAAGATAATGATCAAATTGTAACAGTTATGATACATTGAATAATATTAATGCAACATTTATTAGTATTTTGTACACAAAGAAAGGTCAAATACAGGAATGGTATATAAATAGAAATAATAGTTTCCGGAGAGTACATTCTTTACTAATCAAGTTTGTTAAGATAAAATTCTTAATTTTAGTTTACAAATTCAAGTGAAATATTTTTAAAAATTCAACTGTAACAAGTTATTACTTTCTCATATATGTAGTGCAGAGAAGAACGCCTGATTAAGGCAGGGGCATACGGAATTGTCTTCCGAGTCCCCAAGTCAGAGGGAGGGGGGGAGGGCAAATCGAATAAAAAGTTAACTTTAGTTTTCCTTCTTTAATGAACTGTTTTTAAACAAAATATCAGTACAGTGTAAAATCCGTCAGTTTTATGTTATCATTGTTTATCCGTCAGTTCATCCAATATATTGTATGAACACACACA
This sequence comes from Argiope trifasciata, assembly GCA_026543055.1. NCBI lineage: Eukaryota > Metazoa > Arthropoda > Arachnida > Araneae > Araneidae > Argiope > Argiope trifasciata. Next base: position 3,858,445 of record JAPMOQ010005572.1, read on the forward strand.
CAAATCTACATTTCATAAATTCATGGCTTTCTAGTGCTATATTCTTTGAATGATGGCCATTGAATTGTCAAAAAATCAATAAAAGGATCAGAAAGTATTTCGTCTGAACATTGGAGGGGATGGAGACTTTATAGCTATTTTAGGTGCTAGTTAATTTTCTTGTTATATATTTATATATCTAAAATGAGAAGAAAGGTTTAAACACCTCCATAAAGTTCGGTTCTCCGTTATTAAAGTTGTGAAACAGAGCCCCCCTCCCCTGTAGAAGTTTTTGCCACAGGCTCAGTCGCGCCCTGACAGAGAAAGTATAGACATCGTTAAACATTTCGAATTCGAAATTTTGAACATTTTCCACCTTTCAGGGATCATGTTTTCTACGAAATTCCACTTTTTGAGTTCGAAAAGCATATTTTTGGAAAATGCCGCCAGTCTGTCTATTGATAAACAGATAGAATCTAGATAACTCAAAAACACTTTGAGTTAAATTATTGAAATTTGGTATACAATTGTTAACCAAATTTCATTCTATCAAATTTTGTGTAAAGAAAAGTCTGTCTGTCCAGCTGTTCGAATATAACACGATTATAACAGAATGAAGAGATAGATTAGATTCGTTATGCAAAGTTAATATCGATACTGTAGGCGCCTATCAAATTTTGATCCAAATACAGCAAAGGTTTGGCTATCTATTGGTCAGTATTTTCAGAAATATGTGAACCCGATAATTCAAAAATAAGCTGACTTAAATATAGTAAATTTGGTATGAAATTTTTGGACTACAAGTACAGTTTTGTGTGAAATTTTTGTTCCACTCCGGTGAAGAAAACAGTCTAAAACACAAATTCGATTTTTGGATGCTATTATCCGCATGTTAAATAATAATTAATAAATAAATAAAATAAAATATCCTTAATGATCGATAGATACAATAAAAATGCTAAATTCACACCAAAACTTCACATTTCATAACTGTTATGCGTCAATATATGTCAAATGAATTCTTTGGGAAAACATCTGCTGAGGAGAGTAAGCGAGAAATTTTGAGGTTTCAATATATTTAATTTGCAAAATATTTTCCATATTATGTCAGAAGCAATATTATAAATTCTGCTTTCTCTAATCCGAAGTGTCATTACAAATAAAAAAACATTGCAATCGCCAAAAAATTCGACCTCAAGATTTTTTAAAAATTTCAAACCTTTCTAAAATTTAAAAAAATTATAAAATACAGTTTTCAAATATTATAACTGTGTTTACAAATTTACTGAGAAAAAAATGAAAGTTCAAGGGTATTTTAAACTAGCAAATAAAATTTGCTATATGTTTATACTTTCTGTCAAACTTGGCGAGAGGGGGGGGGGGAAGAATCCACCCAGAGAAAGTCTGGTTGACTAGCCTAGTGCAAGACAACGTGATAGCTATAAAACGATGAGAAATAGATGGATAAAATTTGGTATTCAGAATTCGTATTTGAAGTATAGATTCGTATCAAATGTAACCAAATCATGGTATCCGACTATATTAAAAACACTGGTTGTTGGACACAATGGAGAATTTTAAAAAATTATTATCGTTATTTCTTGTAGTTCAGACTTTCCTTTTACGAAAACAGTTTATTTTTTACGGAAAAAAAAAGAAGGCTTTATCTATCAACCAGGAGAATTTTAAGCAAAACGTATTTTTCAGCTAAAATTTATCTTTAACTTCAATCTTAATTTTCTTAAAAATTCTCCTCCTTTTACATGATAGGTGTTTACATAAAAATGTCAGCGTGTATTTCAAATGATATGGGCAATGCAATGAACCAAAATGTTTATTATTGGAGAAATATTTTTTTTCATTTATAGGTGTTTTTAAAAAAATGAGTTGTGAATTTATGAAAACAAATGCATACATACGTATATTAACTTCCTGCTTATTTTATACTTAATTTTCATATTTAAACTCTTTCATATTTAATTTTCGTATTTAAACTATTTCATGTTTAATTTTTATATTTAAACTACTTAATATTTAACTTAAAAATACATACCATAATTCTTTGCGTCTCAAAATGTGCCTTAAATTTTGGTTCATTTCATTAATTATATTCTATAACGTGTACAAAGAAAAATAGGATTGATGCATTACAGTTTTGTGAAGAGTGTTAACCGTTTTGGTTAAATTTCCTTAAAATTTGCTACAAATTCGAGGTCAAGGTAAGGTCTCGGCTTCGGAACCGGAGGGTTTCAGGTTCGAGACTCAATTCCACCGAAGAACCGTCGTGTGAGGGAGTCTCTTGCACGTTAAATCTGTCAGGCCAAACGTTCTCCCGCTGGTGTGGTGTGGAGAGGGCGGTGCCAGTTCAGATGTCGTCCTCGTCATCTGATCGTGGCTCAAAATTACGAGGTCCGTCCCAAAATAGCCTTCGTGTTGCTTTACAACGGGACGTTAATATAACTAAACTAAACTAAACAAATTTTATAAAAGTAAAATAGTTTAAAATAGTTCATAAATAGTTTGAAAAAATCCAATTTTTCAAAAAAATTCCTAAAACGTGTTTCGACACCTTGAGGTTAACAGTCTTTCGTGTGCACTTTAGTGTGCTTGTAAATGCGATATATCGGTATACCTTATAAACGCAATAGCATTAATAAATAAAATTTCGCTTATGATCTTGTTATTAGAATTGAACTATGCAGTTTTAATTAAAATACCTTAACACATTTTTATTATAATTAACAAATAGAAAATATTGCTATTGCAAAAAAAAAGTCCAAACTTATTAAATTCATATTGTATCAAATTTCGTTTTTAATTGGTCATTAAACTTTTCTATACAATGAAACTAAAAACAATTATGGGCGTGACTCTGAAAATAAAAATGTGAGTACTCGTATTAGTCAGAGCCCTACCTAAGGTCCATGATTTTACAGGTGGGAAGGGGAACAGCATGCAGTGACATTCTGGGAAGGTTTCTTCTTTTAGCTTGAACTTTTCTATAATGTTACGGTATCTTCTTCATTGTTATCATCAGTTAATTGCTTTGATGTAATGGCAAAAAAGTTAGATTGGCCACACTCTAAAAATGTCCGAATACTGTTTATATTTGGGAAAAAATGATTTGTGAATTGATTGATTCTCTTATAATTCCCTTTTAAAATGTATATAAATAAATTAAGTAGGAATCATTCTAGGGTAATCAAATTAAATTTATAAGAATAGAAATAAAATAGGATTGATGCGATTCACATTTCTTGTTCAGCCTCTGCCCGATTTGATTGAAGAATAATTTGAAGTGAAAAACTGTCCACTTTGGTTCTGTTCCGCTATTTGCACAGAATTTCTTTTCTTTTCTTTTCTTTTTTTTTCTTTTTTTTTTTTACTTTCTTGTACATGTAGTATAGAGAAAGTATTGTAATCTTCGAAAATTTTGAACTCGAGATTTTAACGCATGCCTAAGTTTTAAACCCCCTCAGAGTTCAAAAACACATTTCTAAAAAATATCCGTTTGTCTGTAACTAAGATAACTCAAAAACGGTTTGAGCAAGACGGAGGAAATTTAGCAAATCTAGAACAAAACCTTTTTAGAGAAAATATGTTTATCCAGCTGTTCAAATATCAGTTAACGCGATGACTACAAAACGAGGAGAACTTCTTGGATAAATGTCGATAAATAGAATTAAACATCTATAATATAGACACTTTTAATTCTTCTGCCAAATCCAAAGATGGATCGACCATCTGTCGATCGGTAGTTTTAGAAACATGAAACAGCTAACAAAAACACAATTATTCAAATAAATCAACTTGGTATGGGATTAAGTGGTACGTTATTTTGATTTTTGTTTCAACTGTTTGAGAAAAACGCGTTTTTAACACAAATTCAGGATCGTTGGTTCTCACAAAGCTATGGTGGTCATTTCTATGCTAATGAAGTGTTGTGGCCTTTGCTACTAATAAAGATAGGAACATATTTTGTTGTTTATATGATTGTAACACTTACGAAGAAGATGTGGCCCTACATTCTTAGAAGACATAGGGCTTGATTTTTAAGCAATTTTTTCGATTGTACCTGCTTTATAGCCTACTTTCATCTATAATATAAAATAAATATAAAAGTATAAAAAAACACGTTTATTAGTGAATAGAGAATTTTCTTTTACTTCAATCATGTATTTACTTTTTAGTCATGAATCATCTATATCTATATCTATACTTATAATAAAGCTCAATGTGTGTGTGTGTGCGTGTGTGTGTGTTGGCGCTCTACAGGTCAGACCGTTGGACCTACAGCTACCAAATTTGGTACATGTATACCTTGGAGTTCGTGAATGTGCACCTCGGAGCCCTTTTTTCGAATTTTTAATTAGAATTTGAATTAATTAAAATTTAAGCAAAATTTCGACGTTTTTCCACTATAACTTCCGAAAATATGATCGCACAAACATGATTTTTATATCCATTTAAAGATTAAAAAATTAGCTTTCTAACGGTATCAGTTTTTTAAATTTATAATGTAAGCTTCTATTTTTAACAAATTTTTAAAGAAATATTTTAACCATGTTTTTTAGCACGTGACTGGATAAAATAAAAGAATGCCGGAAGTTCAAATAAAAAAATTATCATCGCAAAATAAATCTACAGAAATGCAACTTTCAGCACGTGACTGGATAAAATAAAAGAAATATAAAATGTGATATTTTCTTTAAAAAATAAATGCAAAGCAAAGGTTTCTACAATTGTTTGCAATATCTATGTCATTAACTCAATAAATCTTCTTTATTTACGGTAAACCTGATGGAATTTAGACAGGATATGCATTGAAATCCCGACTTAATGGCATATTTATGTAATCGTTTGCAATATCTATATCATTAATTTAATACTTTTTTTCCCTTTCTTTAAAAAATTATATCTAATATTTTGGCAACATCATCGAATTTTTTTTTTAATATTTTGGAAGCATAACCGATGGTTAAAATTGACATTTATAAAATTAAAGAATATTATTAGGAAAAGGTGTACTTTTAGAACTTTTCGTCCATCATCTTAAAGAAAATATTAATTTCAGGTCAATTGATGCCCGGAATTACTTCAAGGCTAATGAATATGTGATTTAATTGAAAATTTTAGAACGCTTTACTCATGGCGAACTAGCTGGTCGCCAAAGGCGGCTAGTTATTATATATAAAATGGAATCTTGATTAAATTTTTCTTCAAATTCACTATCAAATGGTACCATTATGATGGAATCAAAATTTAAATAAAATAATCGAATAATTCACAAGTAAATTCTTAAAAAAAACAGAATTGTGCATAGAAAGATCTCATTAATAACATATAATGTGTGTATAGTTTCAAAGCTTAATTATATCAAGAAGTGAACTAAAATTCCATTCGAAAAACATTCTATTAATAAGATCCATTTAAAATGTCATTATGTACTAAGTTAAAAAGCAGCTGTGGCTGTCAACGCAATTATTAAGTAAGAAGGAGCCCAGAATTTAGTCATTGGGGCTTTTTTTTCTCTCTTTCTTTATTTAAATTTTTAAAAATTCAAATCAATTATTTACAAATTAATGTAGTTAATATGTTTTACATTTTCATGCAAAATTTAAATGCTTATTCATCTAATACTTGAATTATTAGTTAACTTTCTAATAAAAAATTATAAATGTAAATTTAATTTTTATAAATAATTTAAACTGTTATTGTCATCTTAACAGAATTGGATTTTAATAATGATAAATTATTTGTTTTGACTCGCAAAACCTCATTTATATTAGATTTTTTTTTTTAAATCAGTTGATAATTTTTTGTAAATACGTGTAGTGGAAGCTTTATAAGCCATCCTCAAGATTCAGTGATCCTTTCAGCCTTGTGGTCAAGTTATTCATAGCGAACCATAAGGTCGCGAGTTCTATCCTACCTGTCATCGACAGTAGCAATGGTGACCTAGGACGATGAAAATAAATAAAATGCAACTTTCATGCAGCTGCTGTGGCGCCCTCTTCCCAAACAATAAATAAAAAAAATGCCTATAAATAATCAGCCAATAAATAAAAAAGGCGATAAATTATCAGTCAATTAAGAAAAAGGCGTTGATAATTTATCAGCCAAATAACAACAAGAACAAAAAAGGGTAAGACGCATTAAAAATTCAGCAGCGAACAAGATTATCACTAAAACAACAACAAAGTATCGTTCGTCTCACTTGTCACTGGAAGGCGAGTATTGTATTGGAAGCTTTAGAAGCCAGATACAAGATTGAATGGTCCGGAATTGAATCCAGATCCTCAGGATTGAATGATCATTTTTAGTCTTGTGGTCAAGTTATCTGGCTGCTAATCATAAGGTCGCGAGTTTCATCCTATCTATCGCCAATACTAACATATGCATGAAAATGTTTCCAATATTAACAATCGAAAAGAAATAGTAGAAAGATGGTGTTAATTTATTAGATGTGTAAGAACAGGTATCAACATTATTAATAAGATGATACTGTATTCTTGATATGCAGTTCAACTTTCTGGTGGGAAAAAAAAAATATTTTCGAATTTGAATGATGATTGTTCTCTTGTTCTTTAGAACAATTCTAACTGCGTAAAATATCAAAACGTGTTTTATTTCCAATGTTTTTACGATAATTATTAAACTTCTTTCGCATGTAATTGAAAATTAATGAGTACAGTATAAATTTAAATAGTAATGTTTATTCTGCATCATAAAAATATTGAATAATAGAATAGTTTTAATGATACATGTAATTATACTTAATAATTATAATCATTTAAGCAATGCTTAGAATTATTTTTTGAGTAAAAATTAAATTATGATTCAAATACTAAATTAATAAATATTTTTCCATAAAAGTGGAATCTTATTAATTAAAACTATATGCAAGTTGTTAATTTATTTTAAATAATTTTGAAATTTAAAAAGAAACTGCATTTATGTTTATAGTTATTTTCAGCCTTCTTGCGATTTAGAACTTTTATTTATGGTTATGAGTTGGATTGACGAGGAGCTTAGCCCCGGTAATGACAGAATTACAGGAGACCTAGCGGTCAATATATTGCCGTGGAACTCTACGTAATGTGCGACATATGAGGATTGCATGAACGCCGAAGCTCGAATGAGCCTAGACTGGTAGAAAGGCCAGAGGCACAGAGAAAGAGTAATTGATTTCTTCTTTGTTCAAATTTCCTGGTAAGCTCTTGATGATTACTTTTAATGGTTTGGTTCCTTTATTTTCAGAGAGGTCTATAATACTGTAATCTTTGTTCTTCAGTGTTTGGTTGTATTGAGATGGTATTATTTATTAGTCTATTTACGGCTTCAGGGAAGGCTTTGTGCTCTTTTTATAGGGTGATATTGTAGTGTGCTGATAGTTTCAAGTACATACATGAGGTTTTATTCCCGAATTCGTTTCCATCCTGTCTCAAGGCTTCAAATTTATTGCTTGTCGGGACACTGGAATAATTGTTGGTAGGCAGAGGATTTTTGCAATTGTTCGCAGGGGAATTTGCTTAAACCCATCATTGTTAATAGCTCTTTTAGCACGATTTACCGTTTCATCTAACACTGGTGATTTGTTGGATTTTTTTCCTTTTAAGTCTTGGAGTGCCATCATATTCCATTAAGATATCAGGTTGAGTTATGTGTGCAGGACAGTCTCGAACTATACATGATCCGACTACTTTGAATACAGCTATTATTTTCTCTTTTTCGGCAAGGAGCTCTTTAATTTTATTTGCACTTTCAATGTATTCCGAGGTATTCGCCTGATCGTTCAGTTCCATATCTGCTAGTGTGTCGATGGGAGTTTTGATTTTGTCCTCATTTTCTTTGAACTACATTTCCTTTTACTGTAGGTGGTTTCAGATGTCTTGTTTATTTTCAGTATGGTAGGGGCACTCTGGAATAACACAAGGGCAATATCCATCACGGTATGACTTAATCATGTGTATAATAAGACAAAGGTTATCAGTCTCTCTCTTTTCCTCGTATGAGAAATTTTCTGGGTCCGTCAGGTTATTCAGTATTTTTTCGAGAACGTTTATTTATGGCAATTTGTATTATTAGGATTTTTAGTACTTAGAAAATAGCACTTGGATACTATTTTATTTTTGTGCAATATTCAGGACATGCGCAGTTGAGCAGCTTTTACTCTCTAATGACTGTGTCAAAGGAGCGATACGAGCCGGCCATGTGATTTCAATAAATAAGATTGTTGAGAATTGTCTGATAAACGAATTTTTTCAATGCAGTTTTTTAGTTATCTTACATTCGCGTGTGTTGTTCAAAACGCGATTTTAATATTTCAAAGATCAGAATTTTTCTAATTTATTAATTAACATTGGGTAATTGTAAGATAAATAACTTTATATTGATATTTTTTTTTTTTTACTTTCAAATAATCCTTTATAAATATGGATGAAAAACTTTTTAATGTTGTAAACGAAACTATTGATAACGAAGCGAATTTTTTAAACCATATAAGTCAAGAAATTTGGAAGTTTCCAGAGCTGAAATTTGAAGAAAAATTCGCGCACGATTTATTGGCGAATGCACTTGAAAAGAAAGGCTTTAATGTGGAAAGAAATTACATTTTGCCAACAGCTTTTCGTGCAGAATTCAGTTCTCAAAGTAATTATTCCTTTTCTTTCATTACCCTAAAAATATTTTTAATTTCATTTAAATAAATTAACATGTTTATACATTTTTTTTAAAAAAAATTTAATATACTGTTATTTTAGATAATTGTATTAAAAATTTTGTAAAATCCTTTGTATTGCTTCATCGACCTTCAAAACATGCTTCATCAATCATTAGAATGATCTGTAATATTTTTTATTTGATTTGATTGTTTTGTTTGCTATTACGTACAATCCTTGGTGAATAACCCTGATGTTTTGTAACTCCTCTCATATTTTATATGTCTGTACATGTATAATAGCAATAAAGTTTATTTACTTGTGCATTTTAATTTAAATAAGCATGCATACTTTTCTGTTATGAGGTCTCCTTCATTGCTTAACTTAATTGTTGATATTAATTTAACTAATTTAATTAATTAACTTACAATAATAGTTAAAAAGTGATTATAAGTTTTAGATAGATTTTTGTCCATATCCTTACAATTGAAATATTATCAAAAAATAATACATAGTTTATAGTTAAAACACTAATGCATTAAAAAAAACTATATGAGAGTAAAATTTTTATTTTGAAATGAATGATTAAATTCACACAACTGATTTTATGAGAAAATAGGAATTTATGATAACATTAAACTCTTTATATCAATTGAATGAATATTGCATATTTTAAAAATCTTCTGTCATTCTTTTTTTTTTTTTTTTGTTGTTGTTAAAGTTGAGATTCTGTTTTATATAAATATTAATAATTTGCTGATTGATTGTATTCAAAACTCTCTTGAATAAAAAAAAGAGAAAAATAAATTTCAGATTGTTCATTTTTATCAAACGATCTCCTACAGTTTTTCTTTGCTTGCAAAATATATTTGCTATATATTTTAAACCACTATATATATTTGATATATATTTCAAACCACTTTGCTATATATATTTTCACTTGCTTGTAACCTTAAAATCTGATTAGTAAGCTGTGAAGTAATAGAAGTATCTTTTCGTTAAATATTAATTTAATAAATCATATAGCCTAACCATTATATAGAGCTATATCCTTAATAGAAACTCATTCTTCCCCTAAGTATTGACTTAGGTGCTTTACAAGTATCTTGTGAGGTAAGAAGTAACTTCTAATAAATATATAATCTTTGAAGTATCCAGATTATTAAATACTTTCTATAATTAAATATCAGTAGGCTAGTAGAGTTATGCTGCTCATTTCCAGACTTCATTGAAAAGAGTTATTTATCCAGCTAGTATGAAAAAGTTATTGAAAACTATACTGCATTTAAGAGTAATATGTTGAACTGCTGAAAGCTGTTACAAGATCATATTATGTATTTGCAATTACTATGTTCAACCATCTGTTTTCCAATTTAAACTATCTCAAATAATTTATAGGTTATAAAAATTAAGGGTATTTTTATAATTACTAATGATCTTTTTATAAGCATAGTTTGATTTTTTTTATTATTTATAAATACTTATTTATTACCAAAATAAATGTAATGGCAATAATGTATCATCCAATATGTTTAAATAGTTTCAATAATGGAGGTCAAATAAATAAAACATGTTAAGATGTTGATTTTTGGGGGTTAAAAAATATATAGAAAATTTGTCTTAAAATTATTTTTTTATTAGATACTGCTACATAAGATTTTAATAATCTGCCTTTATTAAAATAAAATAGTTTATTAGATGTAAAATGTATTATATGATTTATACTTATTTAGTTTTTGTTATATTTTCAATAGATAATAAAATTTTAAATAAATTTAATTAAGCATTATATATCAGCATTATTCAAAATTGCTTCATTTATCAATCTTTATATTATTGGCTGGTAAAATATCATTTTAAAGCATTTATTTTGATGTAGAAATATTAAAATATTTTTCATTCTTTTCAATAATATGAAATCTATGATCTCAATGCATGAGCCATAACTATCAGAAAAGAGGAGGGAGTAAAATAATCTACTTAATTTGAAGGAAGACAGATAAGCTAAGCAAGATTAACAAATAAAAACCTGGGTATAATTAAACAAATATGACATTTTGACGAAGAACTATAATATTAATTGATTAGCTACCTATTATATCATAATAACTAATGGTAATAAATATAAAATGAAAATGTGTAAATCTGTAAGAGTGTAAAGTGTGTGCAACTCTCACAAAACCAAACTGAGTATTATTCAAAAAAAATCCCTACCAACTTCTCCCTTCATTTTTTAAAGAATTTAATATTTTAAATTGTTTTGAATTAGATTAACATCTAATGAACTGTTGTGAAAAATTTATTTGCAGAAAAAGGACCAGCAGTAGTTGTAATTTGTGAATATGATGCTTTGCCTAAGATAGGACATGCTTGTGGCCATAATTTAATAGCTGAATCTGGTTTGGGTGCTGGAATTGCTATCAAAGCTGCTTTAGAAGCATTTCCTGATATTGCTGGAAAAGTATGCTGATTTTCTTTCTTCATGAGCTTATATAACTATTTCTCCCATTTAGTGAACAAACCTTTTAATAAAATTCTTTTGTTTTTTATTTTTTTCTATAATTTTTATTTAAAAAGCATCAGACAGTATTATATATAGTTGTAATTAGTTATTAAAAAGAGTTTTCTAAAATATAAAGAATTTATAGAAAAGAATTCTATAAAGTATAGCACTTAAATAAATGAATTTAAATGTAATCAGATATACAGATTTTTTCACTGCAATCCATTCAAAAGAAAAAGAAAGTGTAGCATCCATATTGGAATACTAGAAAATACTTTTGAAAAGGTTTCTTATATTTTCAGATACATGCATCCTTTATTTACCTATATTATTGATTTACTGATGTTCTGTATCAGATATTTTTTCTCTTGCAGTTATTAATCCATACTTTGATTAAATAAGTAAAAAGGAGCTGTAAAAAACAATTGTATTAAATTTAGCTTTTTTGATCTGCTGTTGTTTCAAAGAAACTATTTAAGTAAAAAGTTTGACCTATTAGGTAAAATTTATTCATTCAGTTTTTTTTTAATAGGACAACAAAATTTGAAGCTGTTAAGTGATATACATATATTTTCAATTCAAAAATTGCTCTAAATGACATAATTCTTTTGCTATTGTTTGAATTAATGATTTTACTGCTGAGCAATTTATGGATTCTAAAATTCACTAATCTGCTCCAGTTTATATCATTCCTATTTAATGTAATATTCTTGACAAACTCTCATTCAAAAAAGAACATGTAATTTCAAAACTGACTGAGTTAAAAAACTTTATGGTGGATCTCAGACTATTTAAGAGTCCACTACAAAGTTGACTATCAGCTTTGAATAGGCCTAAAATAATGAAATTCAAAGCTTTATAACTCAGTGAGTTCTGGTCACAGGTGTGTGGATTTTTTATCCAATTCACTTACTGAATGATGCAACATAAATATAATTTTTTACATCATGTAAAACATTTTTTCAGTTAAAAGAATTGCTTATTTCTAGCAGTTCAAAAAATAGCTTTGTGCCATAATTAGAGTGCACATCAATGGTGTAATTATAAAACAGGCAATATTATGATTATATATAAACTTCTTAATATATCTAGAGTATGCTTAATATATACTGATTAGTATCTGTTCATTAAGATGATTTAATTTTTATATATGTATAACTGCCTTGTATGTAATTTTATTTTTTTAAAAGAATAATTTATTTGGAACCTTGCTTCTGATAACTGCACAAATGTTGTTTACAGAACCAACTAGCTTACTAAACATATATGTTTCAATATGCAGATCTTGATATCAGATTTCTGATAACTATATTAGTATATATCAAACTTAAACTGTTATTTGATATTTAAAAAATGTAATTGTTTTAGGTGATAGTTCTTGGAACACCTGCTGAAGAAGGTGGTGGTGGTAAAGTTATCTTAATTAATGGGGGAGCTTTTAAAGATGTTGATGCTGCATTAATGGTGCATCCAGCTCCAGATGACCATCTGTATCCACCCTTTATTGGTATAAAGAGGGTAAAATACTTTTATGAATTTAAAATGGTGTTTTTTTATATTGAGAAATGATTAATTAAGTACGGAAACATTATGCAAAGTTTCATATCTATTAAGCATTTTTTAACCCATTTTCCTTGCTTTAAAGAATTTATTCAGTATTTTTTTCAGTTTTACTTTAAAAAAAATTATTTTTTTCAATTTTATTTGATACCACTATTGTGCTCATGATCATTATAATGTATTTTTTAATAAAGCTATTGTTATTATTCTATATTCCTAAAAAAAGATTTTTTTTAAATATTTTTAAGCAAATTGAAAACTATCTTTAAAATCAAATTGCTTACTTTTGATATATTAACATTTATGGAGAAATCTATTCAATGACTTTAGTATACTTTCTCATATTTCACAACTACAAATTTGTTTGATTGTGAAAGTTCTATCATCATTAACAATTTTTTCTTGCAGAAAATAATAAGTTTTACTGGTCAAGAAGCTCATGCTTCAGGTTATCCTTGGGAAGGATTGAATGCTCTAGATGCAGCTGTTGGTGCTTACAACAACCTTGCTCTTCTTCGTCAACACATTAAGCCCACTTGCAGAGTTCATTGTAAGATTACCATATATAATTTCTGTAATGGCAAATATTGTAATCTAATGTTTTATCACTCCATGTTTGATTTCAAATCCAATTATTTTTAGGTTTAAAATGAACAGCAGTTCACTTTTTAATATTATTGTGGTATTTTTAATACAAAATAAGGTGGTAATTATCAATAATAAAAGTTTAAAATTTATAAATTTTAATTTAAAACATGAATTTCTGTATTGGCTAATAATGTCCATAAAGAATTCTTTCAAAATACATTTGTATTTGGGGAAGGGTAGTTTGTTCTTTATTTTCTAAATGTCTTTATTGTATTTGGAATCGCTATGTTCATTTGAACTTTGATAAGTTTTGTAATATCTATTGAGTTAACTGAATCATGACTTGAAAATAGTTCTTTCTAATAAAAAAAAACTTAAGTGTTTTGGATAATATTTTAATTTCATTTAATGTTTAATACTTGTCCATACCATAAAAATTTTAAAATTTTCTTATTTTAGAATTTAAAAAAAAGTTAAAAAATTATTTTATGGAGTAATAATTTTGCTGTTGTTGAATTTTTTATTATTTAGGTTAATTAATTTGAAGGTTGATATGTAATTTTTAGTGTTATCGTTGTATTTCCGTCTATAATTTCTAGATTTGTTTTCATGGTCATTTTTTATTCCACATTCATCCATATTTTATATATTACGATCCAAGGTAGTATGTGTGTGAGGGGGGGGGTATGGAAATAAGAGAAATATAATTTTATGTTCTGTAAATGGAATAATAATATCCTTCCCTCATTATTGGAATTTCTAAAAACAATTTTTATTTTAGTATATATTTTTCCTTATAGCGATAATTTATCATTGTCAATATACACTCATGTTCTAAATTAAGGTGACAAACATAAAATCTGAAAAAAAAAAAAAAAAAAAAAAAAAAAGCTATTCACTATGTTGCCACGAAATTTGTTTCAGAGGTACACTACAATGGAAGAAAAGACATAGATTTATAACAATATGGAAAAGATTTAAATAGGATATTAAGAAACAGGGTATATCAAAAAGTGTTATATTATGAATCGGAGATAAAGTATTTATCTCAGGAAACGCCTTCTAATATGGAGTGTGACCATTGTGCACTGCTATACAGGTTTCACAACGAGCTTTCATGCTGTTTATGAGGGTGTTAAGAAATGTTTCAGGCAACTAAGCCCATTTCCCCTTAAGTGTGACTTTTAACTCTTGGAGTATGTTTGGAGGGGGGTTACACTACCCAATGGCTCTTCCGAGACCATCCCAAACATGTTCAATAGAATTAAGATCTGGAAACCTCAAGGGCCAATCCATACGTCGAATATCCTCTTATTCAAGAAAATCATCAATGATCTCTGTGTGGACGCATGTTATCGTCCATAAATATCAAATCTGGACAAAAGCATCCCGGAACAACCTCATATAGGCTTCAAGGATCTCGTATCTCATCCCTGTAGCGATGTACATTGACAGTACCCCATCGAAGACGTGCAGTAGTGTACAACTGCCTAACATTATGCCACCCTACACAAGGATTCCTCTGCCACCAAATCTGTCAATTTCCTTTACATAGGAGGGATAATAGTGAGCTCCTTGCTCTCTTCAGGTGAAGATTTGACGAGTGTCATTCTATGTGGTATATCTCAACTCACCACTGAAAAAAACACACCTCAATTTTTGATGTGTTCGGCACTAGAACAATCGGACTCTGTTGCTGGATGCTGTCAAAGGGGAGCACTTAACTGGTCACCGGGCATAATGGGCCCTACCTGCTAGATGTCTGTATATTGTTTGTCTGGAAATTTTTATTCCAGACACAGTATCAAGGTCATTAACTTGTTGAGGAGCCATTGTTAGCCTATGCTGTCTACTTCTAATGGTAAATAGCGATTTTGCACAGGCGTTGTTGCCCTGTGATGGCCTTCCTGGTTACCTTATCACTTGTTAGGAATTGTTCCCATAACCTGGATACCACTTGTAACCATCGAGCAACCTTCGCTTGAGATTGCCCAGCTTCAAGCCTGCAAACGACTCTCCATCTCAAGAAATTGTCTTAATGATTATAAGAACTCATTCTCACTGGAAAGAGGTTTATTATTTTTTTTTAATGCAATATTCACAAAATTGCAGGCAAAAATACCAGATGCCTAAACAGTCTTAATTTCAGTAGTTCTTTAAAAGCTAATGCTAAACAACATTTTTTCACACTGCAAAAGTTAATATCGTGTTACCGGTTCTTTCCAATATATAATTTGTTTAAATTTTACTGTTAACAATTTAGAATTACTCGGAAAAACCTTTTCGTGACCTTAATTTTGGACATGAGTGTAGTTGCTTGTTTGAAAAATTCTTTCAGCCTTACATTATTTAGGGATCAAATTAATAGTTTAATTTAGAACTTTAAAATCATAATGACTAGTTAATAATATGAAATACATTGATAATTTTATAATTAAAATTTTCTAATTCAAATAAAAAAATTGCTTATTCTATAAAAATGATCACCAAATGGCTAATAACATTGGTGAAAACAACAATAACAATCCTAAAATATTATTAACTATTTTATTAGTAAAAAATTGCGAACATTGATTCAGAAATTTCTCTTCATCAATCTAAAACTTGATCTTAAACTTTTGACGTATCAAATGATATTAACAGACAGAGAACTCTTAATTGCAAATTCTACTTTGTGTTTGAGAAGCTATGAATCTAATATACAAAAATAAAATTAGTTGCATGATTTTAGATAAATCCTATTATCTCCGAGATAAATTACTTTGTTTTGTAGCTATCATAACGAAAGGAGGTGAAGCAGCCAATATAATCCCTGGTCACACTGAAATGCAGCTTTTTTATAGAGCTGCCACGACTCATGATTTAGATGATCTTGGAAAGAGAGTAGATGCATGTTTAACTGCTGCTGCTGTAGCAACTGGCTGTGAAGTTCAAATTGATAATGACAATGACAATGCATATAAAAGTCTTATGACTAATAAAGTTCTTGCTGAAAGATACAAGAAATATGCAGAAAAATTAGGTATGTTCATCCTTTTTGTTAAGAAATTAAAAACCGAATTTATATAGTATTTGAAATGCATTTTGTTTGCAGATGCTATTCCTAACAAAGCTGAAATTCTGTATTTATTTTGCCATCAAACATTGATACTTGAAAGATGTGTTTGAAAATACTGATATTAAAAGAACAATTAATTTTTGAAAATATTATTTACAAATACTTGTGTGGGTAGTTTTGTTAATTTTAATAAGCTGATACTTGAATCACTGTAAATTAATGTGTATGTATACGAAATATTTTATTATACTCAATGGTGAAACTCAAATTCTGATTTTTTATATAGGCCATATTCAAGACACATTACACTATGATTTATGTAACAAAGAATATTTATAGAGGTGATCATTGGAAACTATTGGATTAGCCTATTAAGTATATTTAACAACACTATGGGATGATATCTCTTATTGTAAAATTTTATAATTGAGAAATAAGAATTTAAATAAAGGGAGAAAATATGTTTCAAATCTTGAAGTATCACACCAAATCTATTTACTATTAGATACAAAAATTAACAATGTTCAAATACATTTACTTCATTCATCTTTCTTATATTTGATGATATCAGCAATATAAATGTAATAAATGACTAGACTTTAATCGAGAAGTCTACTAAAACATTTTTAAATTTCTATTTATACTACCGTTGCTTTGATCAATTAATATGTAATTTTCTAAAAAGAAAAGCATGATTTAAAACAATTAAATGATTTTGTAAATGTCAGGTCAAAATTAATTGCAAGTGGGAACTTAAGGGGAATAATTTAAATTTTTAAATGACATACACATTTATTTACCCAAATGTTTTATACTGATAATCACAATAATTAGATTATCTGTAATTCTCTAATTAGACAGGTAATCTAATACTTAAATAACACATAATGCAAAACTTGTACTTGTAGCTTATCACTATAGAATATCATTACTTTTAAGTTAGACAATGAAGTTAATAAAAATGCACAAAAAATTAAGGTAATTTTTATGATGAGGTGCATAATTTATTAATAATTGGTGCATGATTATATAAAAATGAATGTTTTAAAGATTCATCTTGAAAAACTTAATTGTAGAGAAAATGAGGATGTATATTCTTTGATATTTTATTGAGTATATATAAGTTGTAATTAACTTTCCAATATTTTTAATATGAAAAAATTTATTTTATGATGATTAACTTCAGAAAAGTTGAATAAAATGATATGGAACAAAATTGTGAGGCATTTCTTGGCTATTCTTCTTA
Source organism: Argiope trifasciata (assembly GCA_026543055.1). Lineage (NCBI taxonomy): Eukaryota > Metazoa > Arthropoda > Arachnida > Araneae > Araneidae > Argiope > Argiope trifasciata. Next base: position 3,876,039 of record JAPMOQ010005572.1, read on the forward strand.
ATAATTATAATCGTTTAATTCCATATTGAATTTTATATATCTTATGATTTTAACATTTTTTAAAGCAATGTTCCTAATATATGATATGCACACAATGTTTTTGAGGTGAGCTTATTTTATATAGGTTTAAAATTCTTTCAGGGAAACAATGCTAAAATAAAAAATCATTCTTTGCACATATTTTTTGGTATCAGACTATATTTTGTAACTTAAAAAGTATACATTTTGAATTTTTGATGAGTATTAATTGGCTTTAAGCTATAAGGGTATTAAATAAGTATGTAGATAAAATTAAATTTACACCTTGTACTTTTTGTGATAAACTCTAACTTGGATATGTCATTAGACATTTTTTTAAAGAAAACTTTTAGAGTCAGATCTAAAATGTTAGGATTTCAGCTAATATAGAAATGCATTCTTTCACAAACAGAGATATATTATTATTTCGTTTTATATTTAGCCCTGTAAAAAAATCACATAATGTTTTGCAATACTTTTTGCAAGTTGAAAAATTATGCAACATTCGACAGTAATTTTTTAAGCTGCAAGTGCTTCATTGGTACACTGCTTAAAGTATCATTTTTTTCTTCCTAATTATAAAAATGGCCTTCAATATCTCCAAACTTCTTGTTTGTCACGTCACACTTCTCGTAAAACTATCATGTCTATCTAAACTAAAAACATAGACTTTGTACTTACAATTTTATAAAATACTAGTTTTAATGTATTAAGCAATTTGAAATGTACTTCTTTATATTATCAATTTTTATAGTACTCCATCCATCCAATTTAGTTTTGTGATGACATTTTTTTCAAGTGTTTTTTGGTAATAACTAATAATTTAAGTTATTATCTAATTTCATTGATATATCTATTTCTACACTTTTTCAATGCTATGTAAAAAAAAAAAAAAAAAAAAAAAAAAATGCAAATTATGAAATAAAACTTGCACGTGCAAGATTATTCAAGGAACAAATTTAAAATATTCATTTCTATGGAGCAACTATGAGTTTCATTTGCTATATTAGAAACACTTTAGTTCCTTTTATATTACCATGCATTAAATAATTAATCCTTTATTATTGAGCTTACTGCTTTCCTATCGGTATCAAGCATAGTAGGTTTATAAATGCTATCTGTTCAGTATCACATTGATAACATTAAATTTTCAAGTACTGTGTTCAAAAATTGTATTCATATGCACAACATATTCATTAAGCATGTTTTTCCTTGGATTTTCTTCTATAAATTTTTTATACTATTTTTAAATTTATTTATAACATATTAGTACTTTGTTGAACTTACAATGAAATGCATGTTGGATTACAACCACTGATTCACTCCTTGCATACTATAGCAAACAAACTTCTTACAACAGCACTGCCCTTGCTTTAGACACAAACAGTAGCCACCTTTTGCATAGATTCATCCAATATATCAAATAAGATTTTATATGTGTCTCCATCTATAGTCATTTATTGGAAATATTTTTATTCTGTTCCTTCTTTATGAATAATCTTGCATATGCATTAAATAATTCATGACTATCAATTAGTTTTTAAAGTTGATTTTGTCCTTTCCTTAAATTTTCCTTTCTCTCTCTCTAAGTTAACAGAAAGTTAATTTTTACATTTAAACTATTTTAGGTGTACAGTTTGATGATGGAAATCCTAAAAAAATCCCATTCATGGCCTCTTCAGACATGGGTGATGTGTCGCATGTTGTTCCTAGCATTCATCCTGCCTATTCCATTGGAACTAGAGCATGCAACCACTCTGTAGGATTTACCAAAGCATCTGGTGCCCCTGAAGCTCAGACAACCACATTGATAACTGCCAAATCAATGGCACTGGTGGCTTTGGATGTGATGTGTGATCAAGACTTGCTACAAGAAGCTAAAGATCAATTTCAAAAAGATTTAGCAGAAGATTCTGGTGCTTAAATTTTAAATATAAATTTTATAAGCTTAACAATACATAATTGTTAAAAACCAAGATTAATTTTTAAGTGATTGTTGATCATGATAAATTTTTATGACATTGAACAATTTTTTTCAGCACAATTACTTATACAAATATATTATTGGAATATTATATTTTATATTTTTTTAGACTCAAAATTCTTCAAGAATTGTTTTATGCATGTGATTATGAATCTCTTAACTTGTCTATTTTAATGGAAATATATTTCAAGTGATAATTTTGAAAGAATAAACAATTTATATACCAGATTTTCTTTTCTTTTTTGATATTTTGAAAAAAAAAATACATGACTAATCATCTTAAATTTAATACCAATTAAAATTTCTCTTATAGTATAAGAATTTTTTTTTTTTGATAAATGGAAATACAATAATTTTGAAAAAGTCCCCCTTCCCTTCCTATTAGTCTTATTAAATTGAACATTTTTATTTTTTAATTATCAAAATATATATCTTTCGACTTGAAATAAAAAGTTAACATGTTTTTATTTAAACAAAATACAATTAAAACCACTTGTTCTATTCCAAGAAAAGACAACCAACCAACTATAGTATAAAGCATAAACGTGCATAAAAAACACCTTACATATTAAGTAGCACTTTCTTGACAGACTGACACCATATTAACACCTAAATTATTAAAAAATGACTGCATACTCCTATCCTTATTTAAATAAGGGATAAGATTATTATCACCATGAGAAAAAGTAATGTCCATTGCCTCTGCTAATGGAAATGTATCTTCTGTGGAATTCATTTCACTCAAAGAATTCACTTTTTCCAACACTTTCAAGCTTTCGTGATCTTTCATGTGCTGAACAAAAGTTTCTTCTTTCAAAGTTTGAAAGGTGCAGATCTTACAAGAGAACATGAGATCATTATGACCAGGATGCTTTTTGAGATGAGACTTGAATGTACTAGCCTAGTAAAGACAAATATACACATTAAATATGTTTATTTGACTGAAAAAATAAATAAATTTTCAGTACAAGAATAGACTTGAAAGTTAGTTGTAGTCTGAAAAGAAGAAATGGATCAGTTCAGAATCAGAGTGAATTAGCTATTAAGTCTTTCTATTTCAAACATGATACTACTATTTTTATTTAGGATCTGAAAAAGGCAGTTAAAACTGAAGCTTTTTTTAACTCTAATTGTTTTTTACAACTACAAATGAGGCAAAATCTGTTATAATCTATCTTCAAACCTTATAAGTAAGATAATTCTTACAAAGAAAAAAGAAATGCATTAATTTCTAACAAATGAAAAAAAAAGGGGAAGATAGTTTTTTTTTTATTGTAATTTCATGCTCAATAAATGGTTTTATTGGAGTAAGCAACTTTTTAAAACACTGCATTTAACAGGGTTAAAAAAAAGTGTTAGATATCTTCAAAACTTCACATGATGTTAAAGAATCTGGAAGAAAACTTTTTAGTCCACATTTAAAATAAAGATCCTGATTGTTCCAATTAATGATCATTCAAAGAGATAAGTTTATACATATTAAAAGAAACTTCAGAACTTTGAAAGAGTTAGAACAACCAATTTAGTTGATGAACTTCTTATAATTTTGAAACAATGAACAAAAATAATTAGGGATGAAAATTCCAAGCAATTATTATTTTAATACTTTGAAGTGACCCGTGAAGCTAATTAAGAACAGAAATCTGAGAAAGTAATGTCACTATAATTATAGTTTGAAAAGTAAGGATAAAAAAATAATTTATTATATATGTTACCAGCAACAAAAACACCTGCATTCTTCAGAACATCTGGCATTTTTTTGGAATAATATGAAATATGAGAATTATATAATTTATCTAGGTAATACAGACTATTTAGAAAAAAAATCGATAAAGCTTTTATTTTTAAAAGACATTAATATCTCAAAAATAAAAATGCTATTCTAAAAGAATAAAATTCAAAAAAAAAAAAAAAAACTTTTATTAAAAATACATTAAGAATATTAAGTTAAAATTAATAATTACAAAATTTATGCCCTTCTTTTCAAAGAAAATTATATTGATATTTTATTTACCAGCTACCATCTTTTAATTGGCCTTTAAAAAAACTATTAGTATAAGATTGAGACTGTGAATTTATTTGAAATAATTTACTACATATTAGGACCTGTATAAATTAAAATGCATAAACATTACAAAATAAAAATGGAAATTAACATTTTGTTAGATGAGTCTGAATTTCATCGTAACATTGAAACACATGCAGTATCAAATTAAATTTTTTAAAACTCTTGAAAATGGAACAAGGAATTACATGGAAATGAAACTAATAAGATTAATTTTTAGAGCTTTAATGTCATGAAAAAAAGTTATATTTGTGTGATAATAGTTTTGGAATATATGAATAATCAGTTTCCCTACACAAATCATAGTAATTACTTATTTAGTGATCTTGAACACTGCCATGACTTGCACCAAATATTTTTATTAAAAAATTATCTTGTCAGATTACTACTTCTTTGAGAGAGGTTATCTCATTAGAAAAATGGTTTATTATAATAAAATAGCAGATATGAACATCAAGTGAACATGCAACAGTCATTCAACGATAACTAATAACAATATTTTCTGTATTATGCACATTAATATTTACTTATAATAAAGCTCAAAGTTTGTGTTGGCACTCTACAGGCCAGACTGTTCAACATACAGGTACTAAATTTGGCACATGTACACCTTGGAGATTGGAAATGTGCACTTGAGGTCTTCAAAAAAAATTTTTTTTAATTAGTTTTAACTATCAATTAAAATCTAACTTTCCCACCAAAAAAGTCTTTCCATTTCCCCACTGCCAAATGAGTAAGGCTTAAGTTTTTTTCTCAATGCTAAAGAGGCTAGGCTTAACATATTTTCATCTAATCATTTCAAATGATACTGTTTATTTTCTTAGTGTTTGATACATTTAAAATTAAACATAGTTAATTAATTAATCGATTATTTTTGGAAAATGAACAATTTCCTTATATCCGACCAATCTACCTAGGAACAATTCCAATGGCTATATCTTCCTCAAAACAATAAAAGGAAAAATCTAAAATCATGCATTTAGTAAAATGCCAATATTTAAATTTTCATAGTTCAAGTCAGTTTTGATTGCAAAATAATTTAATTAGAATGAAAATTCTATTTACAACTTTTAAAAAAGTCACTATAAAGTGCATATTCCCAAACAATACAAAAATGTATAGCTCTTTATAACAGTACAGCCTAAAGAGCATCAATCCAGACACATAATCTTCTTTATAAAGATAAAAAGTAAAATAGATTTCATTTAATGTGCAGTTCATATTTTACAGTTTATCATTTGGCATTTTATAGAATTCTTAGGAAATGGATTAAATATGAATTACTTCATTGGCCAGTTTTCAGCTTTCAATAGAAAGCTGGATTTCAAACTTGCCAACATAACTTTCACATCCAGCTCTTGTGTGTGTGTAAAGATTTAAATATTTGGAAGTAGATTGCAGTTTGATTACATTAAAGATAAGATGAGATGAGATTTTTTCATTTTAAATTTGCTTTATTCCATAAATGTAGAAAGGCAGGCATATTTACAAAATGAAGTGACGGAAAAAGGGGAGAAATTAATTTTTCCTCGTTTTATATAGAATATTTTAATGGGGAAAATACAGTGCTTACAGAGCTAATATATTATTGAGATTCTCATAGAGATTTCTGAACATGTTTCTGTGAAAGCAGGAGAAATACAGGGATCTTCTTATAAAATCATTTGTTTAGATCAGCAACTTTTATCAATATACTTTAACCATGGGAATAGCTAAGAATTTTTACAAAGCATTTCTTGAATTAATTTAAAAGATAGCAGAGAATCGGATCAGGAAATAACAGAATATTTTAGAATAACTTTTATACAGGCAAAATTAAGATAAAACTTTAGAAATTAATTTGGATTTAAATTAAATGTTAAAATATCATTATACACACAAAGATTAACGAAAAAACACGAATTCTTTGAAATGTTCCTTATAAGTTGCCAAAGTCTGTTTTAGTTCCAAACAGTGATTTGGAAGAGATAACTAATAATTATATAATATACTTTTCACATATAAAAACTAATGAAACACATATTAAATTTGCATAATTATTTTCTTGTTAATAATATATCAATGATGATGGAGTAAAATTCGTAATATTACTCAATATTTATCTTAATTAAAAATAGAGCAATGCTTAATATAAACAACAACAATACTATTACATATATTTACCTGAATAGCTGAATAAGGACAATAGGGGCACTTATATTTCTTTTCTCCAGAATGCTTCATTTTATGACGTCTGAGGGAATTATGGTCTGAAGTACAGTAATCACACTGATCGCATTTAAATGGTTTCTCTCCTGTATGCTTCCTCATATGCATCTCAAATGTACTTCTTTTATGGCTAGTGTACTCACAAAAGTTGCAAACATAGATTTTTGGTTTTATATTGTGAACTGTATCCAGATGATGTCGGAGCAAAACTTTTGATATAAAATGGTTGGAGCATACTTTGCACTTGAAATCTCGAGATACAGATGACTTTACTTTTGGTTTATTGAAATGAATGGCCTGTAAGGAAAGGAAAAATAAATATAAAAAAGTCAGAACAAATACATAAGATTTCTGCTGTTAATTGTGCATAGTACAACTGAACAATTTAAAATAAATTTTTTCATTTCTTTTAAAAATTATACTTCTATATTTAAATATGTGTTGTACAATGCTGCTTATTTGCTGAAAATGAATTAGGCGAGTAATTGATATTAGTATATTTAATTTTCACACATACACAAACGTTTTTATTTTTTTATTTTAAATCAACACAAATTAAACCAAATTCAAACTAGTATATATGTCTTAAGTTTTTTAATTTTATATCAAGAAATTAATTCTTTCTAAATGCAAAGTTTTAACTCTCTAAATGGTCAATCATTTTCATCTTGACCATGTCAAAATCTTTTGATTCAAAAAGTGGCTTTGTGATAGTATAACATAAATTAATGTCATGCTAAAAGCTTTTATAAGGAAAGTAATTTTAATACATAATTTTAAAAAATATGGCACAAGATGAATGAATTAATTTGGCTCAAAATGCCAAGAATGGAAGGGGAAAAACCAACCATTTAAAAAGAACAATGAAAATTAATTGTAAATGCCAACATTACAGAATGTCACATTTAAGATGAATTAGCAAGTTCTTACAGAATTTTTTTTTATTAATAAGTACAAGAATATTTATTTAATAACAGATGTTAATTTTATATACTTTCATTTATTAACTACATAGATTAGAAAACTGAAGCAATACCATATAAAGAATTCTTTCTGATTTTTTTTTTATATATGCTATAATGACATGTTTTATTTTCTTTTATTTGAATAGATAATAGGAGTAAATAAACACAATTTGGAAAAAAATATATATAAATATATATGAATCATCTTTTTAAATAACTGCATTTAATAAAAGTAAATTAAATTTGCTGTTAAAATGAAAGGAGAAAAGCTAAAGCAGCCATTCAAAGCACAAAATTTTAGTATAGGTAAAATATTTAGAAAAATAAGAAATATTTTTTTTATCATCACTTACCCTGTGGTTTCTCATTTGCTTTCCATTTTTAAATTTCTTTCCACAAGTATCACACAAAAATAAGCATTCATCCAAGTGAATTTTTTTGTGGATATTTTCTAATCGACTCAAGCTGTGTGTACTATATGAAAGATAATATACATTAATTATTATAGGCATAGACAACATAATATTTCAAGACAACAATGTGGTCTATTTTTGGAAATTAGATAACAAATTTAATTACAAAAATTCATATTAATAATTAAAAAGGTAACATTAAAATAATAATTTCAACATGGTACAAAATTGATTTTTTTACAATAATATTTTTGGAAATTATAATGAGGAAATGCTAAATTCCACTTTAGTTTTAATGAGTTAAAATTCCAATTAAAAAATTAACAATCATTACAAGGCAACATTTTCAGCTTCCAACTTATATGCACCAAGTTTGATAGCTTTGGTCTGGCCTATACAGTGCCAACAAACACAGACTCACAAATAATGATTTTTACTATTAGTAGAGATATAACTGTGCATGATAATAACAAATTTCATTGAAATGAATCAATTATATGTTCAAATTTATGGAAAATATTCAAATTCTATAAATTTAAAAACATCAATACTTATTTAAGTAAAATTCTAATAGCAATTCATTTTAGTAAAATAGATATATAAAAGTTCATCTTATAAAAAATATAAAGGGAAAATCTATAAATACATTTAACCAATTTAAAAATTTATATAAATTTAAGAAAAGTGTTTTCAGAATGTTGTTTATAATGCAAAATGTTATTTATAATGATTATCTCATGTCTAAAATTTGCAAATTACTTTTAAAAATTCCAATTTTTCAAGGAAGGGATAGTTTTTTCATCATTCAAACAAATATATAAACTAATTACATCTTCATTATGGAATTGTTTTTAAATAATAGTGAAAAAGAAATGATTGAATATTTAATAGGGCAAGAATATGGAAGTTCCAGAATTACTCACCGGAATGGACATTGATCACATGCATGGAGTTCCATGTCATTTTTATGGTTGCGCCATAAGTGACCAGCAAGACCACCCCACTTTTCAAAAGTACATCCACATTCAGGACAAGCAAAAGAGCCACCAGATGCATGACATTTATTGTGATATTCTAAATTATCCAATGCTCGAAATCGAACATTACAGCCTTTGAATTCACATCTGAAATAAACACATGTTAAAATCACACAAGGCATAGAATAAAGAAATGTAATTTTAGTGGTTAAATTAATATCCTTAATGTTTTATTCGAATGTCTAATATAATGATTAGAAGATAAAATGAGGCCGCGGTAGCCTGGTTGGTAGAGCGGCAATCTCGTAACCGAAAGGTCGCGGGTTCTGTCCTCGTCTCGGCCAAAGACCGCCGTGTTGGCTAATGCCAGTTGGGGCACGTTAAATATGTCGAGACTACAAAGTCCTCCAAGTTCCCATAACAAAACGATACCTCTGAGGGTACTGAATCAGGGATGTGTCGGTCTCTGATTTGGATCTAAAATTCCCACTTGCTGATGGATGAATGAGTGTATGAATAAACTCGACCACCCCCTAAAAAGGGTTGTGTCGTGTGTGTGAGTTAAAAGTCGGACTTCTGCCCTCTGGGTGCTCAGGGGTCTTTACCCTCAGAAACTACTGCACTCCCTTTCCGTGAAAAACACGGACACAACAACAACAACAGAAGATAAAATATTATGCACTTTTCTTTAAATGATCCAAAAAAGGATGCTTTACAAAAAAATGCTACACATTATTCTAATAAATAAATGCCCCAATGTTAAAAGATTGAATACAGAGTTTCCATTTTTATTAAAAAGAAAACTATTCATAAAATTTATATACACATTTTTATATTTGCAAAAAAAGTTTTAGTAACTTTACTAATTTCCTGATAAATTCTTTTTGAAGAAGAAAAAAAGAAAGAATATAATTTTAGTTTACAGATTTCTTAATCTTAATAAAATACATTTACAGAAAAAGTTACTTTAAAAGTTGAGTATCAGCAAGTCAAAAATAACTACCAGTTATAAAGTCTTAACTATGTTAATTATAATAACAAATTTGATTAGTTGTTGGCTTTACCATATTAAGTCCAATTAATATACATACATAATATAAGAATATTAATTTACTTACATGTAAGACCCTAATTCTCTCTGAAATTTCTTTTTCCAGGCAATTTTATGAGAAGATATTTGCTTTTCTGGACCATTGGAAGATGATATCTCATTATTTGTCTTTTTTGTATTAGACTTTGGAGCTGGATCTTCTGCCTTCTTTGGCAACAACCTTGGCTTCGAATTTAATTTGGGGTTCATTGTATCTGGTTGAGAGGCACTTAAATCATTGTTCCCAAGGTTTCCATCAGCATGAGATCCTTTGCCATTCTTAAGAGGATTACTTATATTTGGTGAAACACCATTTTTAGGAATTAATACTGGTCTTTTCTTAGTTACGGCACTTTGCTTGGCATCCAATTTGCCATTATTATTCAGATATTTAAGAGTAATATTAGAATTATAGATTCCAGAAATAGTTTCAATTTGTGATGCATTACTACTGTAACCAGAGGACATACTTTGATTAGAAATTAATACTGACTTGGGATCAATATTATGATCGGTGACTAAATGTGTTGCATAGATAATAGCATCTGAAAACAATTTCCCACATTTAATACATTGTAAATGCTCTGCATTCTGGACAATATTTTGTGTTGACTCAGGATTTAAATTATGACAAGATATTGAATGTGATTTATATGAAACAGCATGAGAAAACACTTTATTGCAATTCATGCATTGATAACTTTCAGCATTCTGGATAATATTATTTGGTAGAGATACAACTACATTATTAATGGATGAGTTTAAAGGCAATACAACAGTAGTTGTACCAGCAGCAGAATTTGATTCAGACAATCTCATTTGATTTGGCTCTGCAATAGATATGGAAGAACTAGATACGACCGTGCTTGCGCCACTAGAAGATAAATCACTTTTTGCGACAGGCAAAATATTCTGCGACGTGGAATGCATAGTATTTATATGATTTTCAATGGCACATTTATGCATGTTAATATAATCACAAAACTTACATTTATAACACTGAACTATATCAATAGCAGTATTTGGATTAACTTGACTACAAGAAAAACATTGGTTTTCTAATAGATTTTCATTCAAGGCGCTTTCTGATACTTGTACAGAAATGTCCTGAGTAGATGGTAAAGGCGCTGTATTTGGATTCAAAAATGTTCCAGGCTCACAAGGAATACCATGAGATTCTGGAACACAATTGTTTAAACATGACTGATTTGACTGATTACAGTTAACTTCACCTGGCATATCAACACTAGGGAAAGTCTGTGGAAGCAGCTGAATCTCAGAGAGGGCATTTTCATTGCCCAAGAAAGAATCTAAGTTGTTAAGATTGATATGAGGTAACTTATCACAGACGTCTACTGGATGCGATTGACTTTGACTGTTGGACATCATAGATGGACTAGAAGTGGTTGTAAGGCACTGGTCAGTTAAATTTGAATGCAGTGGTAGATGAAGCAAATCATTTTCACATGGTAATACTGAATTTATCATTCGGTTATTAGGGATCTGTGGAGGATTCTGTTTAAATTTCTGGTACTGCATAGTATTTATTTCATTTACATTAATCCCATTAAAAGAAGGTAATAAAAGAGAATCATTGCTTGAAAATCTCTGAATTGGTAATTCCATTAGGAGTTTCTGACCTTCTGTCATACAAGTTTGATTTAATTCATTAGAGCTTACATCGTGGGAAGTTAATTCTGGAGAAAAACCAAGATCTAACATCTCTAGATGCTCATTTTGCCTTGACGGATAGATGTCAGGAACATTTGATAAAATGCCAGGTGATGATAAAGATTCTGATGTTTTCATAAAATCATTGGTAAGCCAAGAAGGAACTATTTCAGGAAATGAATCAGAAAAAACAGAAACATCATCTGATGCATCAAATCCTGTTTGCATATTAGATGGCATATGAATTTGATTTTGTGTATTATATATATCCAAATTAGTATGATTTGTTGATGTCATTGGTCTCTCCATGGCAGGAATTTGTGAAGAACCCAAAAGATGCAATGATCCCTGCTTTGAAGCTATGTTCTGAGATATAATTTTGTTTCGCGATAATGTTTCTTTAAAATTTTGAGGTGCCATTATACTTGAAGTATCACATAAGATATCAGATAAAACATTCATCATTGTGCATATGATGACTAGATAAATTATTTCAATCGCTTAATATTAACTTAACATGTTTAAAGTGTAACAGATACTTTTGTAATAAAAAACATCTCTGACTAATAAAAGGGATACTGTTTACTAACAGAATTGTTACATGCATACGTAAATCCGTAATGCCTCCGTAAACACATAAATGCTTTCAAAACAATTCTACATCTAACAATAAAAATACAGAAAAAATTATATCGCTAATTACAGAAACAAAAAAAAATTCACATCATTCTTCAAATAATTGCAAGAAAACTGATTCAATCGTTATTAACTCATCAAGCCATATTAAATACAAATAGAATTAATCTGTATTTTAATAAATTCTATTAAAGTCTTATTACAATTTGATGTCAACCGTTAAGCATATTTAATTACAATTTTAAATCCATCTGGTTTGGAAAGCTTTTAACAAAACTTCAAAAAATATTCTAATGATACTTCTTTTAAAACTGAACATCTCGTAAGTATTTTCTTCGAATCATCAACAGACGACGGAATACTTGAATAATTAAAACTTGTCGTTTACTATATAACACACTTTCATTACAAAAAATGACAATTATATGTTTTTAACTATTTTTCCGAGTTCACTTGTTTATATCACGGCTAGCCTCGATCGAGGTATCATGCATTTTTAAATACCTCAAAGCAGTGATGTCATATTTTCTTCTGACTAATAACATTTATAGTTTTGTTTCGTTTTTAAATTTTAATTAGTTAAAAAATTAAGCACCTTTTTTTATTAATTCTGAATTACAAAGGAGAATTAAAAAGCTAATAAAAATCTGAAGAGCCAAAAGCTTGCACCTTTTATTTCAAATAGCCTTTGATATAAATAAAACATTTATCAAAGAAAAATATAAATTAAAACATTATGCATTTTTTTTCGCAGCGCACGTTCATGTAATTTTGAAAAGTGAACTTTTTTTCAATTTTTAAGATCTGAATAATTTGTTGTTGCAAAAATTACAGTAATAATTACTGTTGATCCCATGTATGAAGAAACCACATTTTTGTTCAAAACCAAAATAATACCGTTTTCCCTTCTAGTGCACCAATTTTTAATGAATTATTAGATAATCAACTTTTTTAATGATATTTACGCTAAAAGGAAACCTAACCATTATGGATTCTTTCCCTCCCCACTACTACTACGTCACTTTTTCCACCATTTTGTTGAAACTTAATATTAGAGTTAAGTAAGGAAAGTTTAGTTCAATGAAGTTCCATACATTGATGTTTCAAAGTCAGAAGTTTTTTATTTCTCATCATGAACATTAATTCAAACGGAAATCATCACTGTGCTTCACTCTGAAGACACTACGGTAGGACTGTATTCTTTATTTGTTGTACCCTTGCGACATGGCGGAATGATATGAAATTTGGGGATTTACAAACAGAGCTATTCGGTGTACTGCGGTCAGTTTTATGTAGAAAGTTAAAATAGGATGGGAAGGTTGAGAATGTAGTTCGGAGAAGTGTGCAATAATAAACAGTTTTTGAAATTTAAGTTTACAGTTTTGTTGTGTATCGCACGTGGTGTTTATAATTATCAGATATTTATGACTATTATGTTTAAAAAGTTTTTTAAAAAACCGAACATATTTGTAACTAATTGCGATATCTTACAATTTTTTTAGGAAAGTTTTATTGTAAATAGGAATTATTTGTTATGTTTTATATGGACTGTTAAACAATAAAAAAAAAAATGATTTTTATTTTTTTCTCGGATATCTTTCTATATTCTGTTGTAATCTTACTTAAATTACTCTTTGAAATTGTCATAATCTTTTATGTAATTTCAAGACGTGATTACAGTTTATCACGTAAAACTTTATTAAGAACTTGATTTAAATGAATAGATATGTTAAACAATAAAAAAAAAATGATTTTTATTTTTTTCTCTGATATCTTTTTCTACCATGCTATATTATGATGTTGTAATCTTACTTAAATTACTCTTTGGAATTGTCATAATCTTTTATGTAATTTCAAGACGTGATTTCAGTTTAGCATGTAAAACTGTATTAAGAACTTGATTTAAATGAATAGATAATGTGTTAAATTGTACACTGATAGTGTTTTATTTTCAAAAATAAATTCTTAGAACAGATTACATTCAATTTAAGAATTTTAATAAGATGTCAAAATAGTGAGTTATTAATGAGCATTTAACTTTTATTAGAAAATTTATCATTAAGATTTTAAGAATTTCTGTTTCAATGACATATTTAATGATGTTTTTAAAAATTGCATCCTGACTGGAATTTAAATAGATTGCTAAATTAGTTGATTCTGTTTAATGTGTGCAGATTATGTTGAGATATATGTGGATTTACAAATAACTTGGAAAAAAGCATTTTAACTCCGTCTCTGGCCTTTTATTGAATTTTATCCAGACCCCTATGAAGTGCTAGCAAATACCTATAACTTCCCAATATTCTCTTGACCTCTTTATTATGAGCTTTGAAGATTTTGTCTTCCCAGTTGGTCTTATTTAGTTCATTACTTGCACAGTTAGTTCAGACTTTCTGTTATATCTTTTTATTGATAAAAAGTGATCATGGAATAGAAAAGGAACTAAATTAATAACTTGTTAAAAAAAATTTGATAGAATGATTTAGATTTCAATGATTGATTTATATGTAGATCAATGAAATATTATAATTAAGTTTATGCTGGAACTGAAAAGATGTATAGGGAGATTAGACATATTGTGAAAAAAATTATACTGACATACTTTAAATAACTAATCTGAAATTATATAATCATTAATTTTTTTTACAAACAATGTTTCGGTGAGAAATTTTCAAGCTTTATAAAATTAATTTGTTGAAATTATTAAAGTTTTTTAACTATACAGTTTATTTGATGGAAATTAAAATCATCTTTGTTTTAAATATGGACTAATTTTTTGTATATACATTACTAAGTAAGGATATACATTGGGAATATAAGAACAATCAAAATTATAATAAATTACCTTCCACATATTAAAAAAATATTACTTTTTCTCGCATCAATTGATAACTATAAAACTGAAATATGTTGTTTAATAAAAGATGCTAAACAAAACTATAATAGGTGATGTAGGTAAAATCCTATTTTAGCCCACCTCTGGCGACTTTTTTAAAATCTCGCCAAATTGAAAGCATTTGAATTTAAAGAAAAAAGAATTCTTACCTTTCACCAAAAAATTCTTATTATTCGCCAAAGGTGGGCTAAAATAAGATCGACCCGGTGATGTAATATTATTAAAGGCAAAATAACAAACAGTAAGTAACATAAATGTAAATATCAGAGTAATATTATAACTTCCACTTTGATTGTTAGATAAAATATGCACAGTCATTTGCTTCTGGTGATTTCAATATATCATTTGTCAGAATTGATGTGATATATTGAGGATGTGCCAATAAATCAAGATCAGATATCAAATGAGAATAGTTAGGCAAAAAAAAGAAAGGTTTATTTATACAATTTCTGAATTAGATCTGTTTAGGTAACAAATTAGATACTCTTTCAAAAGAATTGCCATGTTTCAGGGAATTAAAAATTGACAGAAAATGTAGGAAAATTCAAATTTTGTTATGAAAACTAGAAAATTACAGGGAATTTGAAGTTTCTCAGGGTTTTTTTTAGTGGGTTTATCCCCCCCCTTTTAAAATGCCAATCTCGAAAGATAACAAGAATAAAAGATCATAGTCGTAGCTTTTGAAAATGAAATATTATCACTCATAATTGTATATTACAAAAACTCATTTTTTTTACTTAAGTTTTTTAATGGTTTGTTTTATTTGAGAAACTGTTAGCTTTTTTTGAAATAATTAAAATTTTTAAAAATATAAAATTGCTCAAAATCTATATTAATACAAATTGGATGGTTTTAAATTTTTTTTATCCTGATTCTGCTGAATGGGTTTAAAAGGCTTTACAAAATCCATTTATTCATACTGCCCACTTTGTTTGAAGATTATAAGCTTAAATGATATAGAAAAACGGACATTTACTGGTATGTCAAAAGAGGAAAACTTACAAGACTTCCTACTAATTCAAAAGAGTCATCATTAATGTTGGACTTAATATTTGAAAAGAATACACGGAAAGATGATGCCAAATTTAATGTCCAAGCATAAATCGATTTTGAAAATTTTATTTAAGGAGTAATAATTTAAATCTATGAATTTTTATGGCATTAAAACATGTTGGGCTACATTTGTTTCTTTCAATGATATATCAGAAATATTTTTGCATGTATCACTGAAAATGAAATAGCTAAAAAAATTTACATTAGGCTATGCAGATACATATTTTATTAAGGATTAATTCCATGAAACTGATGGCTGAAAAATCTAGAAATTCATGCCCAAATACATAAATTAGTAAAAATGAATAAATAAAAAAAATAATAAGTAGAATTTTTTTTTGTTAAGTTGTAATTCAATTATTTATACCAGAATAACAATTTTTTTTTTTTTAATTTCAATCAAGTCCTTAATTTTGTGCAAATTACAACTAAAAGAGCATGAGAGGTAATATATCCCTCTATACTATATAAATATAGTCTTTTGAAATTCCTGGTAGTCAAGAAAGAGATTTTTTTGTAAATATAAACCTTTTTATATGCAGTTTTTCCAAATAATATTAAAATTTTGTTCCTTTTCCTTGCTTTTTCCACTCCTTAAAAGTCGTATTGCATTATAACTAACTCATGAGTGCTACTCGCACATTTTCTTATACCTCATATACATACAGGGAATACACAGGGATTTTTTTTTCTTCTTTTCACCCAGCTTTGAGTGGCAATTTTGTAAAAACAATGAAAAAAAAAACTAAAATGGTAGTCAGTTTCACATTCAATAATTGTATTCAAATATGTATACTTTTATAATTCATACACATATACACAATTATTTCAAACCATAAATCCTATATCCAAAAGATTTTTTTTTTTTAAATGTGTCATGTTCTGATTTGTATACACTGAATGGTCAAATTACTAGGACCATCTCCTCAACATAATGCTGAAGAATCTTTATTAGATTGTAATACTGCTGACATTCTTCATGGTATAGATTCTGTGTGTTGCTGATAAGTGGTAGGAGGAAATTGATCTCGTATCTGATGAAGTGCACTTTCCCATTCCTTCAGATTGGATGGCTCTGGATCTAGCTGTCTGATGTCCCTTTCAATCTTATCTCTCAAGTTCTCAATTTAATTGAGATCTGGTGATTGTGCTGGCAAGCGAAAGCAGGTCATGTTCTTCAAACCATCAGATGACAATGACAGCTGTATGACAAGGAGCATTGTCTTGCTGAGGTATCTGATCCCAGCAAGGTACACCATTAACATAACAGGGTGTACTTGATCTGCAAGAACACATAAATGCCCTTAGGCATTCAGACATTATTCAACAGTAATCAAATGATCCATCCAATGCCAAGAAAACATTTCCCAAACTATAATATTGCTTCCATCAGTTAGAAGTGTTGTGGCAATGCAGTTAGGGGTTCATGCTATCACTTAGATTTCGCTAAATCCAAACCCTGCCATCTGCATGGTGTAATAGAAAACATGATTCATCAGATCTTGTAACCCTTTTCCAGTCGTCTACTGTGCAATCCTTATGCGCCTTTGCAAACTATGGGTATATCTGTACTTGTTCAAGACTAACAGCAGAGACTTTCAAATAGGTTGTCAGCTCAAATAGCTGTAGTGTTATATACACAGTTCATCCAGAGACATTCACTGTGGCTCCTTCATTAAGATTCCCTGCTATTTGAAATAATGCTGCTCTTATTTTAGAATGAATGACTGTGGCAAGTATCCTTTCAGCTCAAGCATTCAGAAGCCTATGACAACCACAAACCTGATCTTGAGACCCAGTTGTCTGCTTTGTAGTCAACTCTCTGTACACATTAACAACTGCTGCTCTTGAACACTTCACGAGCAGCCATTTTGCTGATACCAGTTTTGACATTTCGAGTATCTACAATTCCTGCATTCAAACTTGGTTCTTGCCCATATCTCTTCATGCAACACAGTGCAATTGATGGCTCACTTACTTGCATAAAACTGTCAGGTGATCATAATAATTTGGCCACTTATTGTATGTAGATGCACAAAGATCTCAAATTAAACAACTGTGTTTATATAAGATCTCAATTTATCTGTCTCAAAGTGTAGTGTCAGTATCTGTAGTATATAAAAGATTTTATGGAGATAGAGTAGCAGTTTACCATTTTTATAAATTTATATTACTGAAGAAAATTAAGTATTTTGAGGGAAGGAGTTATAAAAGACCTCCTTGGTTTTCCTCAGAGAAACTTTATGGCTTTAGTCTGTAGACATTATAGTTTAAAATTTTCTTATGATAATGTTATGTAGCACAGGACACAAATAATGGAAAAAATTATTTTTCATTGCATCCAGATTGGATATGGGGTAGGATGACGGCATGAAGTATTGCTGCTCCCAGTCTACTTTTATTGACCTTAATGGAAGAAAATATACCTCCTAATTCCCACTGGTTACATAATCAATAGTGTTACTCATTTTTACATGTTATTGTACTTCAATTAAGGATGCTTTTCCTTTTTACTAGATTACCATACTGCCAAATGACTTGGATTGTTAATATAGAAGCATACTACTATACATTAAAAAAATTTTTTTTTTGCATCATATTATTACATGTGTAGCACTCTCTTTTTTCCCCTACACTATGATTCACTCATTACACGCCGCCCTCTGGCGAGTGCTTAAAGAGACAGTCAGTTAAGCCTCTGTTATCGTTATGTGTTGACGTGGTTTTTTGTCCACTCTCTGTTTGTGTTTGTGTGTAACATAACCTTATATGTTTTAATAATAAATTAATGTTACACAAAAAGGATTATCTTAATTAGGACCCACCAACCACCGGTCACACATATTCTTTTTTGGTTTTATAAACATCAACCTATAACTTTTTAAGCTGTTACCTTTTAAAATTTATAATAACCAATTTACATTATATTTCACTTATAGACAGAATGAAATTACATTACTTTTTTTAAAAAAATTCTCTTCTGACAATAGTTTTCATTTGTGATATGATTTGCCAATCTTGACAGGAATTTAGCATTTTCTTAAGTATATGGGGGAAGTAGTTATGACAATCAGTTATTATTTCTCTTATATAATTTACACAAAAATTTAAGAACTTAAGCATACATCACAAATGGCTTATTTGAATGAGCTTTTACAACATAATTTTAATAAATTGAAGATCACCAAAATGTAATCTGATCTAATTCAGCTTTTGCTAAATCAACATATTATATAATTAAATATTTCAATTTTAATATATCAATTTTTAAAAAAATTATCAAAAAAATTTATATAGACTATATATAATTAAACTAAATTATTCCAAAAGCTGAGAATTTAAAATTTTATCTTAAAATGTTTTTGAATTAAAAAGAAATAATTTATCTCTCATTTTTTCTTTTTGATGTTAAAATATGAATATTAACTTTTCATGTAAGAAAAAAAAAGTTTTAAATGGAAATTTTTATTTTTTGCTAAGTAACACACACACACATAGAGCTTTATTATAATTATAGATTAATTTCGATATTTTATATCTGTAAAAGTTAACATTTAGGACTGGAACACAAGTCATTATAATTCATTAAAATTTGTAAGATATTACATTTAATATGTTATTGATAGTCTTATATAGAAGACTAATTGAATTTAAAAGTATATACAATAACTAAATCCCCCAAAAGAATTAACTCTTTTGTCACTAAAATCCGCAATTCATTTATTGTTTATTTATTATCTGATAGTAAAACACTAAAAATTTATTCTATTGTTTTGAACTGAGCAAGAGATTAATGTAATTTTTACATTCGAATCATTTTACAAAGATCAAAATAATGAAAATGAAATAAATATGAAAATTTTATTTTTCTCCATGATGCAGGAATATTTTATGCAGTTTGCATATTTTAATAAAAGGTGTTAATCAGTAACTTTCCACTACAACAAATAATTCCAATTACCAAATTAAAATTTATTCTTAAATTTATATTTTATTAATTTCTAATAGCACTCCTCTTCTAGGTCATAATAGTGCTATAATATTTCAAGAAAATACAATTCTGAATCACAATTTTGAGTTAAGTACTTTTTATATATTTGATTAAGTACCCTGTTTTTATAGACTTGAAATTCTAAACCAAAGGATCATTCATTTAAGACTTGATTTCGCTGTCGATCCACCTTGTATCTTATGGGGATGGGGAGTGATCAAATGCTCTTCAGTTTGGATGATACATGTGCTTGGAAGAATGTACTACCTCAGATATCGTGTCACACAGTTCAAAATTATCAGGCGTTCCATCGAATAATAATAAAAAAAAAAAAATGAAGGTTTTATTGCATAAAAACACTTGACAACTGGGTTGATCAATTTATCTGGAAGAAAATATCTTTAACGGTGGGCCTGTTCTTATGTAATAATGTAAGAAAATTTGCATAATTTTTCTTGAATATTTTAAATATTAAAAAAAAAAAATTAGAACTCTCTTTATTTTGAATTAGAAAAAAAAAAGCTTTAAGACAGTTGTATTTTAAAGTTAGGATGCCTTTTTTGAAAGAAATTCACTAGTTAATTCCCAGAACAATCAAAGTATTTTATCATTTGCTATCTTATTTAATTCAATAGCTCATCTTTACTTGATACTATATATTATGTGTTAATAATTATAAGTGCATCACCAGTATTAAGTAAGTGAGGCAAAATTGATAATTGTGTAAAGGCTCTTAAAAAACAGCTATTAACACAGGTACACACACAAAAAAAAACCCCGTAATAAATAACTTATTGATTTTTTTTTTTTAAATTTAAACATCATCTTTGATTATTGACTGGAAATTATTTGGTTTAGTCATCTTTCATTGCATCTAATTCCAAAAAAAAAAAAAAAAAAGTAAAGTAAAGGAAATGAGTGTTATTAAAATTAAACAAATATTTTTCATTCATACCATACTTTGAAAATAGAATACGATTTTCGAAATATATATTGTAGAATTACTTATAATGAAAGATATTAATATCATTGGATGTAACTATTAAACAGATATTTTTTCAATTCCTTAAAAAATGTAGAAAATGGATTTATCTTTATAGTGATGTTTAATTTTTTAGAACTGTCTGACAATTAAAAAAAAAAAACTGTGCTTTCTGAGGTTTGATCTCGGGACCATTGGGTCCACAGCCGTGTAACATAACCCCTAGACAAAAGTGTACATTCGTGTCCCGAGATTGTTATCTGGCTTACCACATTACTTCCCCTCCAGTGAGTTGGGGGTAAGATGAAAGTTTTTATCGCTCCAAGCGTTTTGGCGACTTTTGCTAGTGGTAGAGGGCTCCACAAAGGGTGCGTTTGTGAGTTCAGAACCAGAGTCACCAATGTTTTCTTTAAGGTTTGAACTCGCAACTTTGGGGCTCATAGCCGTTTAACATAACTTCTAGACAATAGTGTACATTCATGCCCCGAGGTTGTTATCTGACTTATGAACTTACAACCACAACACCTTATTTTTAATTTTTAAAAAAATCAATATTTTTTATATTTTAGATGGAATTATTTTTGACTAGGAACTGCTTTTATTGTCATTATATTATTGACTAAATAATGGTTTGAATAATTATCATGGAAAATCCAAAATTATTTGGAATAAGGAGAAATGGATTGATTCCATATAAGAAAGTTAAGAATTATGTATAATATATGAGAAAGAAATAGCTATACAAGAATAATGATGAAAATTATCATTACCAAATAATATTTGAAATTGTGTGTTCCAATGCCCATCTGTAACAGTAAAGATTTGAATTTAATGAATGGAAGGGGCTTCATTGCATTAAAGTTTTTAAATTGCCAATTTTTTTAATGCATTGATAATATTATGCATAGTGTTGGAATTTGATAAAATTTATAAGCACAAAAGTTTCTCAAATTAGTTCTTTTTTTCAAAAAATATTTGGTAATATGATGAATATTTAAAAAATCTTGCATATTTTTTTTTTTTCAAATTATATGGTATGAATTTTTATTATTGAAAATTGAATTATTTTTAATATATCCCCATTTAAAAGGAGCATTAAGTACAGTTTATCAGTGTTTCTACAACAAACAAAATTGTGGCAGGAAGTTTTAAATAGTAGTTTAAATATTAAGTCTTTATTGAATATATTTATAAAGTGCCTGTTAATTTAAATTAATTTATTTATGTAAAAACTTTGATATGTGCTTAATGTTATTATAAAGCTTGTTCGAAGTTCAGTACCACAAATATTTATTTATATTATATACTTTATCAATGAATCAGTTATGCTTAAGATTTTTTTTTTCACTTTGAAATTTTCAAGATAAAGTATCATAATTCTCACCGTAAAATACAAATATAAATATTCAAATATAGTAGAATGAACCATTCTTCTTTATTAAGTTCATTAAAAAATATATGTAAAATGATACAGTGCATTTTTTAATTAGTAATATTAGGTTTGTCATCTTACTGAGCAATATTGCTCTTTAAATAGTTAATCACAAATAATTCTCTGCTGCAAAACTTTCTTCCAGTATTTGTACTTTAGGAAAAGAGTACTTAAAAAGTAATTATTTTTTTTGTGTGATTTTACATTTTCACACCTGAATAATTTTTCTCTCTTCTTATTTTTCAGATTTTTTCACTTCAAGATGGATATTGCAGTAACCAGCAGTATTGACGATAATTTAAAATTGTCGGTCACAGATGTCACTAATGCTGAAACTTTGCTTCAAACAGATGGATTATCTGTTTTATCATCTGAAAATGCAACTTCTGCCATTTCAGATCCTTCTGCTCCTCAGTTTTTCAATCTTCCCATTTTACAAGATGGCAGTGTTTCTGGAGTTGATACTCAGCAAAGTTATATTTTAGCAACAAGTGCTGATGGAAATACAATATTAGTTGAAGCTTCTCAACTTGCTATGCTCTCGGATCAATCTATTCCATTGTATGATGGTTCAAGTTTATTTCAAATTGCTTCCCAAACTGGCATTGATCCTACTTTAGGTTTTAATAAAGACACTGATGATGAAGAACTAGGAGATTCTTTGGAAAATGCCACTGAAAAAGAACAAATCAGTCTCTCAATAGAAAATGATGATATTTTACCTCCAGATAGAAGAGTAAGAATAATAATCAAAAGATATTTTTAAAAATGCTTGACTTGATTTGATAACAGAAATTTCTATATCATTTCAGAAGTGCGATCATTGAACTCATTACCTATATTTATAATAATGCACAGTTATGTTTTTCAGATTAAATTGTAACTACCAATAAACACAAAATTATTTATAATTATTGATTTATGTCATCTAGAAAAGATTTAATCATTATTTTATTTCACTTTGGAAACATCACACATTGGAATTGGTATGTTATTTATTATCTGTAACAATTATACCATCTTATGTAATCAGTATGTAGTAGATTTAAGATAACTTTTTTCATGCTTGTATCAGGCCTCTGATGCAGAGCATTATTTATGACCCCTGAAAACAAGTCAAAATTTTGGCATCTTGACTCTTTACTATGTCTCAAGTTCTATTCAAACTTACATCATAAGCTTTAAAAAAATTGCACCAATTTATATTTATGGATCATTTAAAATATTTTATTTTAAAAAAGGGAAATGCATAGCAGAGTTTATTCCACTACCAATCATTTTTCTCACCACTTGTTTAAAGATCTAAAAGAGGAGAAATGGGAAGGAAAATATCATCCAAAAGTATTAAATTTTGGTTATTTATATATTAGTTTTGGGCAAAGTCATGTGGACAAAATATGATTGATTTGTTGCAAAATTAACAAAGATGATATTCATCCTTATTCAGAACTTTTTTAAAAAAAATCTGCACATCAAAAGTGATGTTTTAAAATTAATTGTTAACCTAATTAACTAAAAAAAATTTTTATACTTTTCTGTTATACGGGCGCAAGATGCCAAAAATGTGAGCCAAAGGCTAGAGGAGTCACCAAGTGAATAAATTGAAATTGATGAATTTGAACGTTAAATTTGATGTAATTTTGCATTTTTTGGAGATTTTTTTGTTGTGCCTGTATAATGGAAAAGTAATCCCCCCCCTCCCCGATTGAAATTTTTTACTCCACTTTTTTTTCATTTTATTGGTTCTGATACTGATCTGTGATTAGAATTCAATAAATGCAAATTTTTGTGAACAGTCAAATGTAATAAATTAATTTTATTTGACTATATATTCACTTGTTGCTTTTTGTCTTTACTACAAAAGTAAAGGGGAATGATGTATTGAATTTTTTTTTTAAAATAATGATGATAAGGATTTTTTGAACATATTTATATTTTGTTTGAAAAGATTCAATATTTTCAATTCTATTTCTTAAAAAAAAATTGTAATAAGTAATAATGTTAGAACTTTTGTAAATAAATAATAATGAATTTTTGTAATAAATTTATTTGTTTAAAGTTATCACCAAACATTAAAATTTTTCAGAAAAATATAATAATAATATTTATTTAACTTGTATAAGTTATTCAAGCAAAATTATGAATTTTTTTAAGATTCAAAAAGTTATTTAAAACCTGAAGTTAATATTATTGCCTTTTTTGTTAACTTTTTTATAGATCAGTTTTATGATTTGATTTGTATAATGTGATATTTTGAAACTGATATAGCACATTTTCTTTGTCAATTTGGAAATTTCTAAACTTTATTTGTGCTGAAAGATTTTATGGATTTTAATTAGTTTTTGATTCTTTAGAATAATTAGGCAATTGTTTTGTAACAACATTAATTTTTCCTTAAATTTTACACATTAAATGCATTCAAGTATTCAGTACTGTACAATTGTTTTTAAAATGGTATTATTTTAGGGGCAGCATAAATGTGCTATATGTCAAATAGAATTTGATGCTCTTAAGCAGCTGTATCGACACCTTCTGAAAGTTCATAGTGATGACAAACCTCATAGATGTTCCCAATGTGACATTTCTTTTAATAAAAGATCCAATTTGTTGTTACATGAAGCAACCCATAACACATCAGATCCAACATGTCCTGAGTGTCATAAAAAGTTTTCCAGATTAGCAAGTTTGAAAGCACATTTAATGCACCATGAAGTGGATGAAAATTTGGTTTGCGTTGAATGTGGTGATGAATTTAGTACCCAGGTATTTTTTTTTCTTTCTCAAATTCTCTTAAATTAAAGCAATTCTGCTTATATGCTAGAATATTCTTGTACATTTTATATGTATATGTATATATAAATTATGTAATAGTAGCATAGGTGGATTTAATTGTATCTATGGCTCATTTTCAAGACATTCTACTGTCAAAACATTTCAGTGCAAATGAGACTTTATGTTTGTTTTATGGTTCCATAACTATCTAAACTTATAAACACATATACACACATACATTATTACAAGTACATTTTTCATACATATTATATCAATGTCATAAATATTTTTTAAAAAATTGGTTCCAAAATTGATATGACTTTGCTTATATGCATTTGCTTCATCATATTTATATTTTTATAAAATAAAAAAAAACCTTCTTAATTAGAAAAAAAATATTAGTTAAGTGTGACTTTTGTGTTTAGAGTATGGAAGATGTTATAATTAATGTATTAATAGATACTTCATTGTTAATGGTCGTTGATACAATATCTGTCATCTTGTCTTTGTTTATAATGTTTATAACGAATACTAATGTGTGTCTGTGCTAGAACTTTACAGAGACTATTGTTGTGCTTTGAGCCAATTATCTCAAAAGTCTAATTATGTGTTTATGATATCTCCACAATTATCCTCATCATTCAGAATATCTAACAACATCATAGAGATATATTTTAGATTTACCAATCAGAAAGCTCTACTTATTAGCTGAGGATAAGTAAAAGTCAGCTACATATGTATCTAGTTCTGATAAATATAGCTACCATATTTGGCAAAACTATAATTTAGAGGGCAGGTTTAATTTCTTAAAAGTTTCAAATAAAGTTTTAAAAAATTAAAAATTATTTAAATTTTTAATATTTTTTTACTATAGCATTTGGAACTAGTACCAATTTTTTTGCACCGTCTTAAGATTCGCAAGTTATGCTTTTATTTGTGCCATTTTATTTATTTTGCTTAGTTAAAAATTATTATTTTTAATATTACTATGTGTTATTTGCTGTAATTAATTTCATTGTTGTAAGTAAATGTAAAAAATTTTCCTTGCTTCTTCAACAATCAAATATTTGTTGATTAATTAAAATGACTCTCTCTTCTATAGTTGAAAGTTTTAAAAAAATTCAGTTTATTTTGTCTTATTTTTAGAGTTATTGTATTAAATTAAGATTTCTTATTTTATTTCATCTTATTTTTAAATCTTTTTTACAAACTTCTCTGAGCTGTAACATATCTGATATCTGGGAAATTATAATTACTATTATTTAATTTTTTGTCAACACCTTTTAATGTAGCAAATATGGTATTACACATGCTTACATATACTAGTAAAATGGCCTGCACCATTTTTATGTTGTGATTATTTACTCAATTTTATGAGGCATGAAAACATAAACTTACAATGGTGTGTTAGACAATATGCAATTATATCTTGAATTGCATATAAATACATTACTCATTCAAATTTAATGCCATGGAAATAAATTTATTAGTGATTATCTGTAAAATAAGGATAAAAAGTGTAAAGCTATGAAAAGACATAACTTAACTGTATGTTACAGTTTAGTGTTTAAAAATGTTTTAAGGAAGAATTATGAAAAAGAGGTTTAATTGAAATTAAATATCACTACTCCAAGTAAACCAACTTGCCAACTAATACAAGAGTATATATATATTTCTGCACTTCATATAATCAATTTTTGATTTGTTTAAGGTCTGTTTGTCATTATGTTTGTGGCTAAATCTGAACATTAGATAGATATATACTTTCAATTGGAATTTTTTCAATGAAATAAATTATTACATTTCACATTTTAGAGACAAATGATGTATTTCTGAAAATTTTATATTGTCTGAATTTTTATAAAGTACTCTTATTTTCTTAGTTGTTTTTTAATAAAATATTTTTGTTATACTAAAATTGTAATTATTGAGATGTATAGTTTTGAATTTCATTATTTTAAAACAATCATCAAGTATAGTCTCTATTCCTCCCCCTCTCTCTCCTTTGAAGCAATCATTAAAATAATCTAAAATGATTATGTTCATAATCTGGTAGTTTAAGTTGTAAAAATTTAGACCTTTCTTTCTTTAATGCATTAGTAAACCAAAAATATTTTCTAAGAAGATAGAAAAATATTTTCTAAGAATTTGTAACTATATAAAAGTTTACCACTTATAATATTTTAAACAGTATATCTATGGAATCAAACTACATAAAATATAATTAATTATATTTTAAGACTTTCTTTTAATTGGAAGCATATACCTCTCCTTTATGATTTAAAAATTAATTATTGTGCTATAATAAGAATGGGCATCCTGTATATCAGCATTAATATAATAAATAATTTGAATCATGTATTTTAATAGGTAAATATTTGTATTTAAGTTTTGCTACCGTGACATCCTATAATTATGCTATGATTCTGATAATTTCATGACTTCCATGACATATAATTTAAAAAAAAAATAATAATGCATATATTAATTTGAGATTTTTTTAAAAATCTCATTTTGCAGTAATTTGTTGGGAAATAGAGTCTTTTACATAATTTTTTTGTTTTGACTTGGCATTTATAAATTTTTTATTTTATTTATTTTTGCAG
Source organism: Argiope trifasciata (assembly GCA_026543055.1). Classification (NCBI taxonomy): domain Eukaryota; kingdom Metazoa; phylum Arthropoda; class Arachnida; order Araneae; family Araneidae; genus Argiope; species Argiope trifasciata. The sequence continues at coordinate 3,903,798 of JAPMOQ010005572.1, forward strand.
TTTAAACTGGATAAACATATGCAGGAACATTTGACAGAACAAGCCATGGATCAGACTTTCATCTGCCGAATTTGTTCGAAGGGATTTCGCAAATTAATTTATCTGAAAGAGCATATGAAAATTCATAGTAAATTAAAGTAAATGTTGCATTTCATATTTCATTAATGAATAAACTACTGGAAAAGTTTTCTAAATTTAATATGTCAGTTTTTTTAATGATATATTTTTAAAATATGAAATTTTTGCTTTATAATATATTTGTGCAAAATATTGCATTCGACAAGGCGTCCATCAAGGTTCAGTTTTATGGCCAATACTTTTTTTCATTGTTTTTTGTTGGCATTGAAAAATTGATATTTAAAAGATGCAAAATTGGAATATGTGCTGATGATGTCCTCTGGCTGTCTGGAAATGATGACATGACAGTTGAAGATAACATTAATCTCACACTCGGGGATTAGAGTGACTTTGCTAAAGAATTGATTTATTGAAAAATTGAAAATTATCTTTATTGATCTTTAAAATTGATAAAAAATTGATCTTTAATGCTACTAAATCTGTTACTAGTTTTTTTTCACTACTAACAGAGTTCTTTATAACTACCAACCCATACTTGTCCTGCATGGATCGACATTACACTGTGAAAAAAAAAACGATAAGTATTTGGGATTCATAGCAGATCAAGAGTTTCTTAGTAACTTCCACTTTCAAGCCTTGGAAGAGAGCTGTAGAAAATGACTTAATATTTTAAAATATATATCTAAGAGTGGTAGGACTGACGCTTCTATTTTAAAAATGGCCTATATCTGCTATATAGTTACTTTGCCATCTTCTGAAAGTTAAAAACAAGTTTATATAAAAAATAAAGTTAAACAAAAAAAAAGTTAATTTCTCATCCTGACTATTGATCAATGGCCACTCATCAGTTAACAAATTAGCTGTGCTGCAAAATAAGTGTCTATCAAAGGATTACAATTAAAAAAAATTTCTTTAACCATAAATTATCTAAGATTTTTAATTTCAAAAGCAGGTATAAATTTTCATGCATTTCAAAAATATTAAATAATACATATATGATATAAATTCATTGTAATTTTATTACTAGAAAACTTTGTGAATGATGAAATAATGATTCAGCAAACCAAAATATCATTATCTCCCTATCAACATTGTTTTCGGTTTTTACTCAGTCTGTTCTATAATATTTGTTCAAAAGTGAATATTAAATTATCTGTGACATTCATCCTCTTTTACATCTGGTTGATAATAATAATTGTTATTCAGATAAGCATTTTTATAAAAAGTATCCTTTTAGAAAATTAATGATCTATCCAAAGATTTATGATCTATCTAATAAATCAAATGGGATTTTATCTAGACTACAAGAATTAGAACCAAAACCCCTATAATGACATATCAGAGAAAATAGAAGGGGCAGGGGAGATTAAAGGCTAATTTTTGGTATGATAAATAGAAGGAATCAATTTGCCACTCTTCCAGCCAGAGCTAGTCAGATTGGAACCTTAATGCTTCTAAATACAAATAGAGAGAATGGTTTTATTCCTTCCCCAAAGCAATCAATTGTGCTGTCATGAACTACTCACAGACCAACCTCGGCCTGCATTTCTCTTATTTGTGATTATTATTTCCTGTCATATTTTAAACTTTTCATTGTTTCTTCCATTTTTTATTCATAGTTGTTTCTCTTACTTGTTATTATTGTTTCCTGTAATTTTTTTTCATTTTTATTGTTCCCTTCCTTTTTTTTTATTGATAATTGTTAGAGTGAAATTGTTTCAGATAATAATAAATCATTGGAACAATTATCTATTAATCGCTTGTTTCAAGTAAGCAAATTAGGCAAAACTCTCAAAATCGAAGAGTGTGAGTAAGTTAAATTTTTAAAAAATGAAAATGCAACTTTAAAAATTAATCTCTATGTTTAATGAGATGAGATGAGTTTCTTATGGATGAATTACCATTGTTTTTGACTAATGTTCTCAAGTATTATCTTTCCTTGAGTGATATTTTTATCTGTGATAGTTAATTTTAAAATAAATTGGAGATGAGTGCTATGGGTTCTATATCTAGCTAGGAACTTATTTTATTTATAAACAGTAATTTTTCACCCGAATAAATATTTTTCTTGATTAATAATAATGAAACTGTCAAACGAATAATATATGCCAATTCTTGAATGTCTTTGAACAAGTTTTGAAAACATTTATAACATTCTGGCATCTAACTTCATTGAATTTTGCCTTCAAATCTGAAAATCGATTGAAATTTGATTAGCTAATGTAATAACTAATTAGTTATGAATCAGTATCTGTTCATAATTAGCAATCAGTCATTGATTTTGTTTCATACATCAAGAATGTCAAGAATCAAGACTGCTATTTAGTTCTAAAATTTTTCGAAAATTTAAAAAAAAAAAAATTAATCTATGAAATTTTACTAACATTTTGTTTCATATGATTATATCTGCCAGGTGGGAAAGATATTTTTTGTTGACTCTGCCTTATTATAATGATTGCTGCTTATATTTCTGGCATTTGCTTTTTGGGGAGATAGTTATTTATTTTCCAGAATTTTATATTATGTTATTAAAAGTGGTTTTTCCTTTTATATGTAGTTTGAATTCCTAATATGTTTTATTTCAGGGCATCACTGCACCGTAGGCAATACAAAAGAAACATTGATCGCTCAACTTTCACTCATAAATGTTTTTTTTGTGGTAAACAGTTTCAGAAACCCAGTCAATTAGTCAGGCATAACAGAATTCATACAGGTAATTCTTTTAGATAAGTCTTGAGAAAAATGGATATTATTCATTTTTCCTCATGCAATAATTTTATGTGCTCAGTATATCTGTATTAGTAATTTTGCATATGTTTCTGATACAAATGGAAATCAGTTTATAAAACATTTATATAACCAGTCTTCTAACCAATAAATTAATTTTGACATTTGTGATATTTATAGCATTTAAATATGGTTTCAGTAATAATTTTCCTGTTTCATTTTCTTTCTGAGTAAAATCTCAGAAATGCTATTTCACTGCACATTTTGAAGAAAAGCTTTGATAAATTTCTCATCCTTTAACCATTGCACTGATTACACCAATTTTTATTTAATATAAAAGCTTCATGCATCTATTTTTAAAAGATTTCACAAAATGTAATCTGATAATGACTTCTAGGTTTAAAATTGGACTGATTTCAACACTTGGCAAGTGTAACTAAACAGTCAGACAGTTCCATGTTTAATATACTTGTTTAAAACAACATTTTAGTGTTGCTATCTAATAGCAATAAAAAAATGTTATAAAATATTTATTATTAGGGATGGAAATTATTTATTTGAGATGATATATTGTATTTATGGATAAAAATCTATTAAAAACTCTGCAGATTTTAAGAATTCTATGTGAAGAGATTAAGAGTATTATGTATGTAGAATTTTGTAGTTATATTTATCTGCTTACATTTTTGTTTTTACATTTATCAACAATTCATATGAAATTGAAGAGAGAATTTCATATATGACAGTGTAGAAAAATTAACCCATTATCAATTCTTAAATATTTTGATACATATTGTCCTTATTTTTTATGCTTTATAAAATGCTAACTATGCAAATTCCATCAGTAAAATTGTTTAGAGGTAGAACGGATGAAGCAGAAATTCGTTGTCAGTATATGTGTTTGTAATTATTCAGTTCTGACAAAAAAGTCGGATGTGGTAGTGCATTAGTAGAAAGCATCACTTTAAACAATTGCATATTATCTTTCATAGAAAGCCAATACTATGGACTTTTTCTTAAATGTATTCAGCAACTTGCATATATTATACACAATATAGTATTATCTGGGAAATACAAGCTAAATTTTAAAAAACAAGTGAAATGGTTAATTGAAAAGGATACTTGAACATTCCAATTAAATGCAGTGAGTGCATTTTATTCAAAAATTAAAAATTTAATCCTGCATAAACTGTAAATTTGCAAAAAAAAAAAAAAAAAAAAAAAAGTGTTTGTGACATTTTTTACAAACATTTCTGCATCTTTTAGAAACTGCAGAATATTTTTGACTTTCTATGAATAAAATGTATTGTATTAGGTACTTACTCTAGGTACTTATATGATTTACATATATACTTGTATTTGGGAATGGTAAGTACTCTCTCCCAGTGCCTTGTGCAAACAATTTTTTAACCTATTTTGACCAGTATTTGCCCAGTATACTGATTGTTTAAATCTCCCATGTTTTTAATACACATTGATTCTATCCAAATTGCTTATAATTCAAAATTTCAGAATTCCATTGTATTAATTATTACTTAAGATAATGTCCATTTATATAAATGATAAAACTCAAATGGATGTCTAAACAAAGCTATGACTTTTTTTTTTTTTTAGAATTTGCTATGCCATATTAGAATATTTCCTTTTAAATATGAAAAAAAAAAACCCATTAAAATTTAAAAATTACTTTTAAAATGAAAAATGATGGTTAATTATAAAAAAATCTTATGTTTAGAAAATATGTGGATCCATATATCCATGCATGTACTTTTTTTTTCAATGCTGCTTAAAAAGTGCTTAATTTTGGCATCCATTTTTTACTATACACCCTGTTAAATTATCAACTTAATGTTTTATTTTTCTTTGCATGATTATTTTCACATTGTTTAAGTTGATATCTAATTGATAAAATAAAAATGAAATTTAAAAATTATTTATTAATAGATACTTTCAAAAGACTAATTATATAATTAACATTAAAGACAATACGAATAAATAAATGAATTATAAAAAAATTAAAATTCACAGAATTTATTGAATTAGTTTTGATTCCACATGATTTTTGAAAATGAAAGGTGAAGGAAATCTTAAACACATGTTTGAAAACAATTGAGCCTATTCCAGCAGAATCCTCTTTTTTCCTCTTAGTTCCTCTTTTTGTGTTGATTGATGATAAATGACTGAAAAATTCATTTTGTTAACTGTGTGTTGAAGACTGAACATATCACCTTTAACTTAAATATCGATAAAGGAAGAAAAAAAGTTATAAAATTAAAGTATAATTTAATGTACATTCAATTAATTTATACATAATTATAAGTACAAAGTTTGTAACTCAATTTCATTTAAAACAGACTTAATATTTTGCTTCTGAAATTTTTCTTAACTGTTTTGTTTATATCGAGACATTTAATTATTAATTAATTTTAATCTTTAGATATGTATCTTTGTATAAAATCATATGTATCTTACTACATGTTCCTGTCAACAAATGAATTGAACTAGTATATAGATAGAATTTTTTTTAAATCAGATTCAACTACAACTCATGAAATTTTGTGATCATGTTCTTTTGCTGATTCAATTTTTTAAATCCTTTTTTTATTTAAAAATGAAAATAATAATTTATACTTTCTTATTATTTTACCAATAGTATAATTTGTGTATTTATTATCTATTTCACTTTTTTTCTCCTTTTAGGAGAGAGGCCTTATAAATGTGATATGTGTGAAAGAGCATTCAACCAAAAAGGAGCCTTACTTATTCACAAAATCAAACACTCTGGAGAACGACCATACCTTTGTGAATTCTGTCCAGCTGCGTTTGCACAAAAAGGCAATCTTCGGAATCATATTCGGCGGGTACACACTTTAATGACTATGGAAGGCAATGATGGCATTCACAAATGTGAGTTATGTACTTGTGTGTTTCGGAAATTAGGCAGTTTGAATGCTCATATGAGTAGAAGTCATTCGATTTCATCTGTGGCCTTCATGGAATTATCTAAAAATAAAAATGCTGCTGCAGCTGCAGCGGCGGCAGCGGCTGCTGCTGCAACTCAAAATGTGTCCCAAGTAATGAATCAACTCATGGAAATTTCTAAAGAAAATACAACACCTGAAGTGAATAAAGATAAAATTGAAAAAATTGCTGTAGATAATAATGTGAATGCTGACATATTACAACAAGCTCTAGAAAACAGTGGTTTAACCTCGAGTGAGCAACAGGCTGGAGGATCTAAACCCTATGTCATGACTATGACAGATTCAGTTACTGGTGCTCTGCGAAGACATATTATGAGAAATGTCGGTGGAGTTCGATGGTATCAGTGTGTTTATTGTAGCAAAGAATTTAAGAAACCTAGTGATTTGGCAAGACATATAAGAATCCATACCCATGAAAAACCATATAAATGTGATTTATGTTATAGAGCTTTTGCTGTCAAAAGTACCCTTAATGCCCATATTAAAACTCACACTGGTGCAAAAGATTATTCATGTGAACATTGTAAAAAATTATTTTCTACCTCAGGGAGTTTAAAGGTTCATTTATTATTGCACACTGGTGCCAAACCGTTTGCCTGTGGACTATGTAATAAAACTTTTCGTACGTCAGGTCATAGAAATAGTCATTTGGCTTCACACCAGAAAGAAAGAAATTTAAAACGGTTTAAAAAATCCCTAAAACCTGGAGATGTGAGTGACATCAGTGTTGCCAGTATTCCCTTACAGGAACCAATACTTATTACAGATGATGGTTTGGTACAACCAGTATCAAAGAGCAACCCAATGTATTCTCAACTAGTTCAAGAAAAGCAGCAGACTTCTGAAAGGCCCTATCCTTGTGAAATTTGTCAAAAAGGCTTCAAAAAGTCAAGCCATTTAAAGCAGCATATACGATCGCATACAGGGGAGAAACCATACAGATGCTATCAGTGTGACAGAGCATTCGTCTCCAATGGAGTTTTAAAAGCTCACATGAGAACTCATACTGGTACGAAATCTTTTGTGTGTGGCATTTGCAATGCATCATTTACTACAAATGGTTCACTTAAAAGGCACATGTGTATACATAGCAACGACAGACCATATATGTGCCCTTACTGTCAAAAAACTTTTAAAACATCAATGAATTGTAAAAAACATATGAACACTCATCGTTATGAACTTGCTCTTGGAATGGCATCAGGCGTTGCTGTTACAGTAATATCTGATGGAACTTCTTCCAATATCCAGTTCCATGCAGAAAAAGATATCACTTCAGAGATAAATGAAGTTCAAAGTACTTTGACAGATGTTGTAGATGGAGTAGAGGCTATGCAAGATGATGAGAATCAGCAGATTATTGTAACTAATGGTTTCCGAGTTGATCCTAAGACAAGCACTTCAAATTCAGTAAGTTATTCTTTTATAATTTTGAAGAACTATTGTAAAAGAAATATAAATATCAAGTTAAGTTTTTTATGATTTAATTTATTATACAATATTGAGAAATAGAACTTATATATTTTAATTTTTGGCAATTGTACTGAATTTCAATACACATTTTTGATAACCAACAGTAAGAATTATGTTACAAGGCTTCATAAATAAATTTTAAATCATTTTAGCTAAGTTATTTTTTAAAATTAAATATGTGCTTGCAGATTATTTTGACTTCAGTCAGTGAATTTCCCCAACATCTGAGTCAAGAAGTATTTAATACCCAAACAGAAGTGATTGAAGAAGCTGAAATTGTTCCTCAATCTGAAGCATTTGAACCAAGTCAAGCCAATATATTTTCTTTGTCTGATTCTGATTTTACAGGAAATCATCTTTCTCTTCAGGTAAATAATTCTTGATTGTATGAGATATTTTGCCATACTTATTTGCAATTTTATAAGAAATTTTTAATGAAAATTCAATGTTGAATGTTGTTATATTATCTTTGGTTTTTATTTAGTAAAGGATTTTTTTTAATGGATTTGCTTATTTTTCTATCTATCTATTTAATGAAAATATAATTATAATTACTATTATACAAGATGTTTAAAAGATAATAGGGTCAAACATAAGCATACAAAATTAAATCAGTTTTCCAATGGAACAAAGTAGCAACATCTGAGGACAAAGCTATTTATCATAGACACACATACTCAAAAATATATAAAATGTACTCTTTTACATAGGCTGTTATCCTGTCAACTACATGTTGAAAGATGTAGTAACAAATTTCATACATATTAGCAGAATGTTTAAGAATTAATAAAATATTATTATCTGTTAAAACTTAAGATGTAACTATAAGTGACATTAATGTAATTTGTGACTACATACTATTCATGAAAATTGAAATTATGTCTAAATTAAATTGAAATTGAATTGAAAATTATTCAAATTTAATTGAAATAATATTTATATACAAACAGGAAAAAAAGATATTAATGAATGCAAAATTCAAATAAATAAATGAAATAAAAAATACTAAATAGAAGAAAAGAAAGTATTCATTGTAATCCATAAACACTTCCAGGCTCTTTTTGGGTTAAAATACAAATTTTTTGTAATAAAAGCTAATTATTATTCATGTTTACATTCATTATTCAGGCGCATAAAACATAACAGATTACTTAAAATAATAAAAGTGGCTAAAGGCAAAAAAAAAAAAAAAAACTATAAACATTAACAATTATTATATTAAAAAGTTTTTTAGAAAAAACCTTAGGCAATATGCGATCCCTAACAATTGTATCATTTAAGAAATGGAATTAAATTTTTAGTATTGATATTTAAAGATATGCACTGAAGAATGACCTGAAAAATAATTCACAGTCATGATTACAGGTGAAAAAATTGAAAATTTTTAATAGATAACCCTTGCAAGGCACATGGGAAAGTAATCTCATAACATCAAAAACCACAAATGGCTTAGAAATTGCAACTGCAATATGATAAGCGCTGTCTCTAGACCAGGATTCAAATATAAATAAAAAAATAATAAGAGCAGAGAAGCTACAGAACAACAAAAATTCTGTTTCACAAATTTTCAACATGTTCAATATGTGAAGATGGCTTCTTACATCGATAGTCTTTTTAGTGATTGCTTTGTAATTCATTAAGGAAAGGTTCATTGCTATCTTACCAAATTTGAGCACTGTGAATAAAAGAAATTAGATTTCCCATTAAAATCATTCAATGCTCTGATCCTAGAAAGATATTTACTTAATAAAAGGATTAAAGGACAAAAAAAAAGTTGTATGATCTGTGATTAACTTCTTACAATTCAGCAGATCTGCACCTTTTCAAAATAAGATTCGGAAGCCAGGTTCCACCAACCCTAAAAGTTATATATATGATTAATTTTAACTGTTGTATTTTAATATAAAAATATTTATCTATTGATTTTGTATGAATATTTAATTGGACTCATTTATATGTTTGTGTAATATTCAAAAATTGGTTGTTTCCTCGGTATAACTTTAGCTGTATTTTTACTTTTATTGATTTTAAAATTATAGTTAAATATTTTTTGGTTGGTGGTGTATTAAAATAAAATTAATAAAATAAATTTTATTTACATGAGTTAATAATCTTGTTGGGCAACCCGTTTGATAAGACAGTTCTAATTTTGTACTACCCAATAAGAGTGATTCTTAAAAAAAAAAAAAAAAAAAATTGTATACTCTCTTATAAAGATGTTATATCTCCTTCACCTGCCTAAAATTGTAGATTTTGGACAAGCCATTAATGGCAAAAATATTCAAATGTTTGTTTTCATAATCTTCAGGGTGCATAGCATCATGAAAAGTCCTTAAAAAGTGCTTAAATTTGTAAACCATTTTTAAACACCTTAAAAGCGCTTAATTTTTAATAAAGGTTTTTAAAAGTGCTTAATTTTCTCGGGCATACTCCTTTTAATTTCAGCAGATGATGAATGTAATAAATCGAAAACAGTCATAAATCTTTGTTTATTAGATATTTTTAAAGAAGAAAAACTGTGGAAAGGGAATCTTTCAGTGAAGGGATAGAGGAGTTTGAACGCATGTTAAGAAAATACTTAATGAACTTTTTTCTGCTCCTTCTTTTTTCAGCAATGGACACCGCTT